>VZSZ01011741.1:455-10566 GCA_013398815.1 Ibidorhyncha struthersii
TCATAGGGTGTGTGTGTGTGGAGGGGGGTTTTCCATGTAAAGTGGGGTAGAAGATGGAAATGTCAAGCTCAGCAGCTTTGCTTTCAGCTGTGACTCACACAAGGTCATAACATGACTTCAGATCCCCTCTGGAGCATTTTAGCCCCTCTTTTGGGTAAAAATGCAAACAAAACCCAAACCATCACAACAAGCACACAAATTCCTTCTCCTCAGTGAGTCCTTCAGGAAGATAGTGCCAACCCAGACAGGGGGTTGGGAAGGAGGGGCACATTCTGCTGAGCCGTGTGCCCTTGGAAAGCATCAGCTGCTGCTTTGTCACCTTGAAATCATCTGTTTGTAGTTTCCATGGGCTGTCCTCTAAACAGCACGTGGGCTCAGAGCTCTGCCCAGCGGGGAGGACCAGGACAGCTGCGTGCTGTAGGGTCAGAGGAGAGGTGCTCATCCTCCTGCATCCCTCTGGTTGGGGAGAGCTTGGTGCAACTCCCCATCCTCCATACCTGTCTTCAGCTTAGCCTATTGTGTCTTTAAATCTTGTCCTCTGCACCCACAGCTCTGTACTGGCCGTGTTGCCCTTTCTCTTTCATTGCTCCCTGGCAGCCCTACCTTTGGGACATCCCACAGGCAGTCACGCAGGTTCTTTTTATTCTTTCCATGCCAAGATCTGCCCAGAAAGGTGCTGCAAAGGCTGGTTTCACAGCATACAACCCTGCTCAGCTCCTTCTGAGCCAGGAGCTCCTCCTGCCTGGCAGCAGCTCTTTTGGAAACCTCCACCGTCTCTGTTACCTCCCATGTTTTGTATAACACCTTGCACTGTGAGGTCTGGTCCAGCCTTGGGCGCTTAGGAAATACATACGTGCTGCAATTAAATCCTTCTGCTGGAGGAGGAAAAGTGATAAAATAAAGAGTTTAGTGCACATTTTTGAGGGATGCTCCCAAATTTTCCCCTGGCACTTCTGCCTGGTGCAGCGAGCCCAAGTGTCCCAGGCAGTAGAGCGGAATGCAGGAGCCTTCGGGTTCCCCCTGACATGCAGCGACATGGGTCAGACTGCTCTGTCCTGCCAGGGCTGGCAGCCACCGACAGTCGTTCTCCACGTCAATTTTATTTCCTTGAAACTGAGGATAGGAAGTCAAGTTAGGATGTTCCAGTGTTTTGAGGCTGTGATGAGAGTGACTTCAGTGCAAGTGTGTTTCCTTTTTCACAGACCCAGTTAGCAAAGACACGACACAAACTGAGAACTGGTTGTGGGATTATCAGTAATAAGCCCATTTGGGAGGGATGTTTGTGCTTTGTGAAGAAACATAAGCTGTTTTGCTTTCTTCTTGGGTCCTTCTCACAGTCCTCTCTTCCTGTGCACGCCAAGGACGGAGCAAAGCTGCTCTGGGATACCCGGGGATTTCCTGCAGGTCCCACTCCACCAGATCTCCACTTCACTTCTTGTTTTCTGGCCACTGACGTTCAAGTCCTTGACTCCTCAGGGAAGTCCACATACCTCCATTTATCCCAAATAGCAGCTCCGTTTCTCCTCATTTCTTGTGCTGGGTACGAAGTCCTGAGAAATCCCCCCCCGCCCACACTTTCACACTAGTTCTCTGTGTACTCTCACCCTGGCTTCAAACCATTTCCTGAATCTCTCCACCCTTCCATTACCCCTCTTCAAGCTTCTTAATAACTATTTGTGGCTTTTGCTTCCTTGCCCTGAGTTTCATATCTGCTCCTATCATTGCTTCCTTTCTGCAGCCTCTTTCCCTATATTTTTTTTCTACCATATGTGCTGTTCCATGCAACACTGACTGGTCCTTTTTCCAGAAGATGACAGGTAGCACCATCTGCTCAGCTCCCTGCTTCTGCATCATGCTTCATCCAGAGAAGGAGAGCTTGTGGTCAGAGCATCCCCCTTTGTACTGTTGTAGCTCATAGGAGCCCTGCTCTCGGCCCAGGTCTCCAGGGGTGAATCCTCAACAGATATAGGGCAAAAATCCATTTTTTGTCCTAAGGTGCTTCCAGGAATGGATATGAGGAAAGAATGGGGTAGAGTTAGTCAACATTTGTCCTAGCCCACCTACATCATTGCTGCATGTATTTTTGTTTTCTTTTAATAAGCATCAGCACAAGATGTACTTTTAAGATGTACAAAAGTACAAGATGTACTTTTAAGAAGTAATTTGAAGGAAAGCAGTGATTCTTCAGAAGTCTATGGGAAGTGTGAGTGGCACTGTGGGGCTCAGAGCCCTGGGCTGGATTGGACTTGGCACCATGGAGGCAGGACCTCTCCATGGCTGAGATGTTTTGTGGGGAGTGAAGAAGCTAGCCCTGTGTGATGTATTGGAGGGTGTACAGCAGTGGTGGGGGAGGATCTGGTACTTCGGGAAATTATCTTTGCAGTGCTGTTTTGAATTGATGTGTGGGACAGTGTTGCTTTTTGCAAGGCCAAAGAGAAGGCTGTTGCAGCAGTGGTCATTGGGTGCATCCATACATTACTGTGAGGGCACCAGAGAGAAACCCATAGCTCAGTGATCCTGTGCAGAAAGGTCTGATAAAGCCCAGATGTAGGCTCCTACAGCCAGACATGGAGGTGATGCCCAGAATATTGCAAGTCAACGCTAACCAAGATCCATTTCCATGTCTGCAGAAACTGGGAGGAGCAGTAGTAACACGGGCTATACCTAGACACTTGGAGTGTTTTTAGTATTTGATTTCATTAAGTTAGAGCTGACAGGTGAGCACCTAGCAGGAGAAGCCCCCCCTGGCCTAAGTACAGCTGGGCCTACAGCAATAGGTAGCAGTAGGATGTGGTAGGACTGAGCTCTTCTGTTTTTCTGAAAGTCATGGAAGTGCTTTGTCCCAAGTTGCCACCATTGTTCTCATTCCATAGCCTCTCCCACCCCTAAAAGAAAATTATCTTATTTCACAAAGAGGCACTTGCACACTTGCTCCCAGCTGAGCTATTGCTTGTGCAAATACCACTAGAGGTGGCAGTGGCCGTGGACTGCACTGCTGAGGATGTGTCTCCTGTTCTTGTGTTTTCAGAGCACGGATCTGACGAGCACAGTCGGCTATGACAGCATCATTCAACATCTGAATGATGGCAGGAAGAACTGCAAAGAGTTTGAAGACTTCTTGAAGGAAAGGTATGAAGCTGCCTCTGAAAACAGGTTGTGTTGAACCTGGGATGTAAGGCGGTGGCACTGCTCCTACACTTTGTATTTCTGGTTTGGTTTGTTGCGTTTAACTGTCCACTATGTTAAAAAAACTTTGATTTTTGACTGATGGGAAACTTGTTTTCTTACACTGTTCTTTCCTTGCATGGCTGGTGCTGTGATAGGAAGCCCATGTCCAGGAATCCTCAGCTGTGAGGCAGCGATGGTGCCCAGGGCTCGATGCTCACATTACGAACTGCCTGTTAAAAAGAAAAAGGAATCAGGAGCAGTTTAATAATTCAGTCTTACATGTTGCCAGACATCTGTACTGATGTGTTTGCAGCTGTTGGTGGCCTGCCCAGGCCACATGTTCTCCCATGAATTTCATCTTGCAGTCCAGCTTCCAGCAGATCAGGCGAAGACCTTGGCAGAGGAGAGGCATAGCTTTGTTCTTAATTTTTCTTTGTACATTATGGACAGCCCACAGATTTTACGTTGAAAAGAAGTAGTAGCATTAGATAGTGCATTTATTAATGAGAGGATATGACCTAAGTAGAAGTTCAGTGGCTACAGAGGCACAAGTGAGATGGTCTGGCCATGTATTTTGACTTTATGGTTCACCTGGTTAACAATGGCTAAATATGAAGACAGTTGTAGAACAACCCTGAATTAACGTAATTTCAGTGTTGAGAAATGGAGAAAACAAACCTCTGAATACAAGACTTGGTACAAAACAAAATGTAATGGGGCTGAAGAGGAGGAGAACCTGTAGTTAAGTGTCTAATGCCCCTACATCTGTCTAGGCTGTAATCCCATGTTCCAGGAAAAACTGGACTTTCCAGCTCTTGAGGAACCATCTGCTGAACCCTGAGAACTGTGTCCCACACATCTGCGGCAACAGAGAGAGTGCAACAAGCCTCCTCCAAACCATTTGCCCCATTCCTCTTTGCTGTTGAAGGAGATGGACGTTCCCAGTGCCTAGCCACGAGGAGATTAGAGGCTGGACCTGGACTTGCTACTGGCACCCCTCTCTGACCCCTCTCTGAACATGGCCCAGTTCTCCACGTACAGCATGGCTGATACATGGTCCCAGCCATGGATAACATGCCTGTTGGATTTGATGCTTTGTCTCAAAAGGAAGTTCATGAGAATGTTGTCAGATAGACAAAAAAAAAAAAATCTTTATTTTTTCCATTTCCCTAGAAGCTTTTGGAGTTTTTAGAGTTAAGTTAGGTGAACCCCACTGCGAAACTCTAGAAATAACAACATAGGCATCTGTGTTAGAGATACAGGAATTTTAGGAAGCTATTTATTTTATCCAGTAGACCTTATAATGCAAGCCTCTAGCAGGACTTGTTTCTCTCCACTGACTGCGGACAGCTAAGGCAGTTTGCCCAGATGGAGAGATCTACATTTGACCAAGCAAGTTCGGTCCTCGTTATCTGTACGGACTTCAAAGCAACTGCAGAAAGCTGGTTGTTCTTAGACTGCAACACATAGGCTTTCTTCCCATCCCCTCTTCTTTCTTCCAAGAGGAGAAGATAATATGATCTCTCAAAAGTGTTATTTCTGTTACCTCACAAGATGTGGCCTCTTCTTCAGGTGTTCTCCCTAAGGATCAGAGGTGGGCAAGAGAGAGTACCTTTTGCCACATTTTAAAAAACCCTGAAAAGCTGAAATGGCCCGGCTGAGCTTTGGGGTGCTTGTATGGTGGCTGAGTGGTCTTTGGCGGCTCTGTTCTGTCACTTTTGGTTTAAACCAGCCAAATCAGATTCCAAAGTACTTCATGCAGATGAACTGACAGACACTGATGGCAGAAAATGTGTGATCACACAAGCCTTGTTCCCATAGGAAACTGAGCTAAAAACTACTCAGGTGACTCACCTGGCTGTATCTAGCCACCAGCTGCACTGGCTGCTTAGTCCTCCATCTCCTGCTGAGGTGGTCCTTACACCCATTGGCCATGGGGAGATGGGGAGAGCAATGTATCAGGACCACAGACAAAGCAAAACAAAGTCTTTTCACTAGAAAGGCTGCTGGGTAACTGGAAACAACAGTTTTCCTTCAGCCAACCGGCCACAGTTGGTTTGCAGCAGGTCAGAAGATAAGGGAAGGTGTTAAGAGCAGGTCTTGGCCTCTGCTGCAAACAAGTATCAGAAATGAGAACTTCCTCTCATTTCTCTCTTTCCTCAACAGGGCAATTATAGAAGAAAAATACGGCAAAGAGCTCATTAACTTGTCGAAGAAGAAGCCCTGTGGGCAGACTGAGCTGAAGTAAGTTCACAGTCCTGTGCATGTTTTACTTTTATGGGTGTCCTTACTTGGGGCAACGAAGGAGGAGGAGAACGAAGGAGGCTGTGAGAGACTAAACAGATGTTACCAGCAGGTGATCTGAAATTGCTCTTGTGAATGAAAAATGCACAGTTCGGTTGGCCTTTGCCAATAATTGAGTTGGACTCCACCAAGTTCCCACTAGCTGTAGACTAACCAAACCACTGTAGACACTCAGGCGAGATGTGGGCTGGTGGTTCAGCAGAGGGTCAAGGATCATGAGACCTTTGGTTCTCTCCTGACTGTTTTTGTGGCCAGAGGGAAGTACAGGTAATTCCTTGACTCAAACCAAGCAAATTTTCAAAGCCCAGCATGTTAACACCCCACAGGGGGAGACCTGCTTTCTGCTTTGTTTCTGCTTTCTGATTTCTCTTTTGTTTCTATACTTTATACATGCCTGGTCTGATATTCCCTGATCATCTATTTACAGTTTTATATTGAGGTGTCACATAAAATGTTTCTGAAATCTTTGTCATGCAATATAAAGAGGGACATAAGTTCCCTACATTTCCAACCACTGGCCAATCCACCATGTAGAAGGTGTTCATATGTCTCAAATGATACTTTTAGGTGGTTGCCTGAAACATTTGTCATGAAACTTAGAATTTTTAATAGCATCCAATGTTCACAAAGATGTAAAGTAGATCTCAAACCAAGTAAGCTGTGTTATACTCACCAAGAGGGAAAAAGCCGGAGGTGTAAAGAGGGTAAATAAACCTGCTTCAAGCTGCTTTGGCTGGTGTTGAATGAGCGACTTGCTATCTGGTTTGGGCAAGGAGCTCTGCTGATGCCTGCGCCTGCCATGCTTTCCCACTTCTTTTAATGCTCTGCCTGTTTTTCAGCACACTGAAGAGATCCCTGGATGCTTTCAAGCAACGTAAGTAATTCTTCTTCTTTGTGTTTGTCAGGATATTTGGCAGCGCCAAAGCCTGCAGGTGACTTCTTGGGAAGAAAATAGCAGAGAAACCTCAAAAACGGTGCGATGCTGGGGTCAGGCATAAGCTGTCCTCCTAGCGCGGCTCAGTTCAGTGCATGGAGTTTGGGATGGGGTGCTCCAGGGCACAGCTGAGAGAGGAGACCCATGAGCCATCCCTTTGGGGATCTCTTAAGCTTTTGGGGCTGGCTGCAGTTCAGAAGTTGTGCTTGTGTTGTACATCAAAGGCTGTGCATGGGAAGATCATCTGGAGTTTGATGGGCTGGCTCACCTTGCTCTCTTCACACACATATGCAGTAATTTGCACCTCGAGCGCTGTGTTCAGTTTTGGGCCCCTCACGACAAGAAAGACATTGAGGTGCTGGAGTGTGTCCAGAGAAAGGCAACGGAGCTGGTGAGGGGTTTAGAGCGCAAGACTTGTGAGGAGCAGCTGAGGGAACTGGGGCTGTTCAGCCTGGAGAAAAAGAGGCTGAGGGGAGATTTTATCGCTCTCTACAGCTACCTGAAAGGAGGGTGTACTGAGGGGGGGTCGGTCTCTTCTCCCAAGGAACAAGAGGACAAGAGGAAATGGCCCCAAGTTGTGCCAAGGGAGGTTTAGGATGTGTATTAGGAACAATTTCTTCACCAAAAGGGTTGTCAAGCACTGGAACAGGCTGCCCAGGGAGGGGGGTGGAGTTGCCATCCCTGGAGGTATTTAAAAGGCAGGTAGATGTGGTGCCAAGGGACATGGTTTAGTGGTGGACTTGGTGGTGTTAGGTTAACAGTTGGACTTGATGACCTTCATGGTCTTTTCCAACCTAAATGATTCTATGAATCTAACTGGAGCATCTAAAAGATGATGCTTTGGCCACCTTACGTTGTCCCTTCATTGCCACGTGTGACAGCCCACTGGGGTACAGGCAGGCAGCATCCATACCTTGAGGGCTACCTCCCTGCTATGCTGTGCTGAGTTTATCTACTGGCCTGTCCCTTGGTGTGCCTCCCTAACAAGGTTCAGCCCTGGCAGCAGCTGATTACTAATAGCTGCAGGTTTGAAACAGCTCTGGGGTTTGAATCGTGAGATGCAGTTCAGCTTAGCTCCTCTGATGAGGTTGCTGGGGTGGTGTTTCATAGTATGGCCGCTCGCCTTCAGCAAGATGAGCCTGAGTTTTTTTAGCATTAGTTTTTCTGTGCCCTGAGTTGGTTGTCTGCTAGCCTGGGGCAACTCTTCCTTCAGCCAGCCGCTTCAGGGTGTGAGGTGTTGAAACATGCCTGAATTCATCTGGATGAGTGGGAGATGTGGCTGTGCTCATTTGAATAACTTCTCTTGATAGGAGTTTTCTTAAACCGAAGGGCAGGTCCCAGCAAGACTGATTCTGAATAGCTCTTTACATAGGCAAGTGCTGCTTGGAGGCTGCTTCAAAAGTGTTGCTGCTTTTATATGTTTCTGCAAGGGGGTGTATGATGTGGAGTCAGTTTCATTTCAGCTACAACAGTGGACTTGAGCAACAGAGTCTTTTTAAGAATATATATATACACACATTTTATTTTTTTTCTTTGCAGAGATAGACAATGTGGGGCAAGGTCACATCCAGCTGGCACAAACCCTTCGGGAGGAAGCAAAGAAAATGGAAGACTTCAGGGAAAAGCAAAAACTTCATCGGAAAAAGGTCAGGCGCCGCAGGAGCACGCATCTTCACCACAGGGTGTTGATCCTGCCCTGGTGATGGGCTGCTCCCAGCCAGTGTCTCCTTCTGTGTCCCAGCCCCCTCCGCGCCACCGCTGGGAAGTCCCGAGCTCTTTCCTACATGTTGCAACTGTGTTGGTGAACTGTGCGGCAACCTCCGGCTTCCTTCTTCTCATTGCCACATCTTCTCCTTTGGGTGCCTTTTGGGGCCAGCGATAGCCGGGGCTCAGCTCCAGGGACGCCAGCCTCAACCAGGGGTATTTTTAAAGCATATATATAGTTCTGTATGATCTCCATAGGGTCTGCTAAAATTTTTTAACTTCTGGCTTGTGATTCCTTTGTCTGGAAAATGAGGGAAAACTGCTAGCACCAGGGCCTGATTTGGGCCTAGCAGAAGGGAGTGGGCTTCCCAATTTTGCCAGACACCGTGGAGATGATACAGTACTATATATTGCTAGGATTTCATCTGTAGAGCTCCTTTGCATACACAAGTGGAGGCTTAGACAGAAGCATAACAGATGGGTTTCATGAAGATGTTTTGGGTGGATGAAGGTCCTTAAACCCATCTCAGTCTGGTCTGTGCCTCTTCCTTTCCTAAGCTGTGTAGTCCATCCTGAAGTTTGAATGGTCAGTGATGTGGTGACTCTGGGTCTGCTCTCTCCACAGATAGAGCTGATAATGGAGGCGATTCACAAAAACAGGAATTTGCAGTACAAGAAGACCATGGAGGTAAAGCAAATGTGCTGCTGTTTCTTGACATATGGGTTAATGCTGCTAACACATACACACGTGGTGCTGGGGCAGACTTAAATGCGAGGGTCTTCCTCCTCTGCTGCAACTCTCAACATTGTGTCTACACAAGGGGTATGCAGGGTGTGCTCAGAAAAACTGAAGGGTATGCCAGGCTGGTGGTAGACTCGAAGGGTTGGATATGAGTGATTTAGATGTCGTGGACTTGATTGCCATGAGCTTTTCATCCCAAACGAAGAGCAGCTTGTCTTGTGAGGTCGGTTTTGTCCAAGCAGTAGGGCTTCGGGGACCTTGTGTGCTGTCCCCTGCTCTACTGGCAGCCTGCACCCACCTCTTCATTCGTAGGCTGTGCTTTCCTCCAAAGCCTTCTGTGTGAGCTGTATTTGCATCTTGTTGCTTGCTGATATGCTCCTGCCCTGTTTGGTGGCTCTCCTAGGCCAAGCGGCTCTACGAGCAGCGCTGCAGGGATAAGGATGAGGCGGAACAGGCTGTGCACCGCAACGCCAACCTGGTGACGCAGAAGCAGCAGGAGAAGGTATAGAGGGGCAGGTGGCTGTGGGGTAGGGGCTGAAAGGGATGTCTCTTCTTGCAGCTCTCCTGCCCCATGGCTCTTCTGCCAGCTCTGGGTTTTGGGGTGAGATGGGAAGGCTGGTGATGTTCCCCAGGTGGGCTGCAGGGCCATTAGTGATGCACCAGGGCTCTCTACCTTTCTTCTCTCTCCCGTTTTTGACAGCTGTTCCTGAAGCTGGCTCAGTCAAAATCGGCTCTGGAGGACTCTGGTGAGTGTGGAAATACAGCGCTTGGAGTGTGAGGGGAGCATTTCCCAGGGCAGGAGATTATGAAGCCATGGTATGGCTCTCTGGTGAGCTCCAGCTCTTGGGTCAGGCATATGAGACACTGGCCCAGGTTGCCCACAGAAGCTGTGGCTGCCCCATCCCTGGAGGTGTTCAAGGCCACGTTGGACGGGACTTTGAACAACCTGGTCTAGTGGACGGTGTCCCTGCCCATGGCAGGGAGGTTGGAACGAGACGATCTTTAAGGTCCCTTCCAACCCTAAGCATTCTGTGATTCTATAGCTCCTTGTTCTCCTCAGAAACACGTGCCCAAGACACTGGAGGTGGGCACCTGCCCTGGAGAAGCCTGCATGGCCCCACTAAGCCTACTCCCACCATTTCCCCACGGCATGACCCTCCACCTTGCTGTGCTGCTCCATGCCCCCTTGCAATGCCCACCCACAGCTGAACTCACACATTACTGCTGTTTTCTCCCTGACATCCATTTCGACATCACAT
>VZSZ01011741.1:18823-29830 GCA_013398815.1 Ibidorhyncha struthersii
GGGTCTGGCGCCGCCGCCTCAGGCTTGTGGCGGCTCCGGGTTGCAGCAGTGAGGTGGGTTTAGTGTGTGTGTGCGCGCGCGTGTGGGGGGTGTGTGTGTGGCGTTATTTCCCGCCGTGGGACTTTGGTCAAGGGTTTTGGCTCGCGTTTGGAGTTACTCCTGTTTTTTTGTTTGTTTTTTAAAGCAGGGGGAAGGGTGGCTGTGCTGGGTGGTGTTCATGCCCAAGTTTACCCGCCCTCTTCTGCTGAAAACAGGTCGGGGGTGTGTGTTTTTCTCAAAAGGCTTCTGAATGCACTTTTTTGAAGCGATGTACCAAGACAGAGTAATGGGCAGCTGGGGGAAGGGTGTGACAGGCCTTGTGCTGTAAAAGTGTGTAAACAAGCTTTTTATTCTTAAAGTACACGGTCTTCTCAAATAGCTTGGCGCAGTGAGACAGCTGGAGTTGCCTCTGCAGTGAAGCAGAGGTGAAGCAATAGAACTTACCAGCATTTAGCAGTGTATTAGTATAGTGTCGGATGACAGTCTTACTCCGTCTCGTATGTATAGATCTGGCTTTGAAATGCTCAAAATAGGAGGCCATGTATGGTGGATGACAGTGTTTCTTCTACATTACTTGGTGCTACAGTTGTTAAGTATCGCTCTGGCTAGGTTTTAATCCTGCTGTGTGTTCCTTTTTCGTGGTGTCAGTGCCAACAGTCTTCTGAAGGCTTTGCTTTCCTTGCAGCTGCGCTGTGCAGAATTTCAGTAGTTTGTGGGAATGGTCTGAACTAAACTGTCTCACCTCAGGGCTGTGTCAAAATGGAAATATCTCCATTAATTGCTTAAGTTCTACATGTTGTAAATTGTACTGTATAGGGCCAAGCCATTGAAGTTATGGCTGTCAAAGCCCTCTGGAAATATATTAATGGATTAATTGAGCATTAAAGGTAAAACGAGGGTTAGATCCAAGTATCACCTGTAGCTGTGAACTCAAGGCAAGTAAAGATTGGAGGGAAAAGCAATCCCAGAAGAGTAAGTGTGTCATTGTTTTTGTTTTGATTCAGCCCCATAGCATGAGCAAGGCAGTTAACTCTGAAGACTGCTGCTTAAGAGAATCAGTTCCCTGCAGGAAGGCAGTGAGTCACAGATGACACTGGTAGTTCATTAATGACATGTGTACAGTGACTCCAGCGGCCACTGTCTTTGGCCATCCCTTCCAGGTGTAATTCACTGTGAAACAATTCACTGGCAATGTCACGTGTGAGAATCCGGAATCCTTCAGTGTTACACATGACCCATTCCTGATATTTTTGTTGCTGCGATTACGCTCAGGTCTGTTAATACACAGGGGTGTTTGAGGATGCAGTTTGGGGCCCCATCACATTAAGGACTTCTCCATTCTCATGCATCAGAAACAGCCATAATCCTTTAAAAAGCTGAAATTCTACTGAGCTGGGAGAAAGGCTGGCTTAGCTGCAGAGCTGCCAAGTAGCAGAGTGGCGCCTAGGGCTTTCTGAAAATAGTAGCCCTAGATCCTGGGTTGATTGGAGCACAGTGAGGTGGCAGAACCAGTGAACCTGGAACTGGTGAAGATGAACCCATGTTTCTGTGGGCATCTCAGTGGGTAGCACTCAGTTACTCCAGAGATGTTTCCTGAAAAATAATAGGTGTCCTTAGAGCTTGAGATGTTGCTCACTGACATGCTAGGAGAAGAGAATGGACAAGGCTAACGAGCAGGTGTGACCTGTGACTTGAAGGCTAAAGCCTCAGAAGAGAGAACAGCAGGTTTTGCTTTCACGTTAATTCAGAACCTGTCTTCTCTCATGCTTTCTCACATGAAATCGCTGATTATGGCATTTTTTTGCTTTGGAAAGTGAGAACTGAAAGACACTTTGTAAATTTTAAAAACAACTATTTTATCTTACAGTAGTGTTTGGGAAGAATACAGGATGCTACTGAAAGATAAAGACAGTTTCTTCTGTGTGAGGACTGCAAGAGGGAACTTTGAGATTGTAGAAGGGAAAGGACCAACATGTGTTTGTAAAGTATATGGTTCAGTACGCTGTCAAAAATATTATCTAGTGATATAGTATCCTGTGGAAATTACTGACTTTGAGTTAATTGGCAGGAGATGTTTATTATAACTATAGGTTCTAGTTTAAAGAATCGTGCTGATGTATTTTTTCACCTCTCACCTGTAGCTTTAGTTGGCTGTGGAGTGTGTCAGAAGTGTTTTGTTTGATCAGAAGTGTTTATGGGTTTTAATATACTGGAAAACACAGTCTGAAAGCAAAGCCAGTATATTGCCATTTTGTAAAGGAGCTGTGAGCATATGTTTAAAGTAAAACTAGGCTTGAGATTGAGGATAGCTAGGGCCTTGATCTGAGCTGTTTTCATGTATGCCCTCTCACAAGGCAAAATCATGTCAGATGCTTAGTGAAAGTACATGTGATAATGTCAGCAGGTTTCCGAAACTATCATCTTTTCCTCAATCATGGAAGAGTAGTGAGAGCTTTTCCTAATTTCAGCTGTGTTCTTTGTTGTATTATCTGGGTCATCCAAAACTGGAACGCTGTAACCTAACTCTTCTCAGTTTTGCTCCTAATAAACTGGTAGGTATACACAAACAGTTTACAAATTGGTAGAACACTGCCAATTTTTTGTTTTACAAATTGACAAAATCTGTATTGGTTTCCTGTGCAACATTATTTCCCATGCTGTGATTTGGGAAGAAGGTTAATCTACACCTTAGACTAGGTTTATGGGAACTGTTTACCTCCAGACTGATGTTAATTTAAAAGTGGATAATCTTAAGGTCACTACTAAGTTTTTCTACATCTTTGTTGTGTAATACCTATTGAAAGTAGGTATTTCAGTATTTGTACAGATTTTGTGATTGTTTTAGAATGTAAGTAGGGAACGCACTCCAGACTTTCTTTGTTCTGAAAGTACTTTTCTGAAAATAATTTTCTGTTCATTAAGATATTTCTCTAAAAAGTAAGGTGAATTTCAATGTAACTTTTTGTAATTAGGTAAAAACTAGTGACTATTTTTAAAATTCAGGGTCTTGTTATTTTTGATTAATTTATATGTTAATGAAACATTCTGTCCTGAGACATTTATAGCTTTTTATGTAGAAATGTTGAAGCATTGTTCAAGAAATGACCAAGAAAGTAGATACTGATAGACAGTCTTCAAAGGGCAACTAAAGGAAAAAGGATCTGTTTGGTGCACTTATTTTTATCTTTAATGTTATGAAAATTAATGTGTTAAGAGGGACTTTTGGAGTTGTGATCTTAACAAGTACTGGTTTTGCTGGGATTTGGGATGCAAGGGAGAGATTCACTTGGTAGTGACACTTATTTTTTTTTTTTTCTAGGAAAAAAAGAAAAAAGGTAGTGAGGGGTCCCAGATACAAGAGTCTGATGATGTCTTCCTCCCTCCTGTGGCAGAACTGTCTTCTCAAGCCAGTAAAGTGCAAGTGGAACATCCTGGAGAATTTACGGAAATTCAGCTCAGGGATGAAGTGGAGGATGAAAAAACTATAAGTGATGTGTGCGACATCCCCCCAAGTAATTTATCTTCAGCAAATGAAGGGTCTTCAACAGTAACTCTAGAGCCTCCCACAGATACAGAAGAGTTCAAAGCCGATCCTTCCCTTGAGGAATGTGGAGGGGATGTTGAGAAGACTGGAAAAAGCAAGTCGCACAAACCTGATAGTGCTGTGGAGGTGGTTGCTAGCACATCAGGAGGCTCTGATGTATTGAGTAGTACCTTTCATTCCAGTGCCGCTGGCTCTCAGACAGTAGTGGGCTTTGTACGGGACAAAGGAACTGAAAACATACAGGATGTTAAAAATTCTCTTGTCCGTTCTTCAGAGAAGCCTCCTCTTAGTGTCTCACATCTCTCTGAGAAATCCAAAACACGTGTTCAACGTTTGGGATTCAAACCAGTTTATCCAGACTTGTCAGCTGAATTGTCCTATGAGAGACCAACCATAATAGCAGTTAAACCGCTGTTGCACAATGAAAGGCTGTATCCAGAGCTCCCAACTGAACCAGAACTGGTGCCATTTACCAGAGAACAGCTGAAAATTTTTGAGCCGTGTTCATGGTTGGAGAATGTTGACTCCTATGCAGAGGAATTCGAAAGTGTTGCTCATCAGGACAGACATGAATTTTATGAGCTGCTGCTGAACTACATGCGCTGCAGGAAGCAGCTGTTGCTGGCTGAGGCAGAGCTGCAGGCTATGACGACAGACTGCCAAAACGTTAAGGGGAGATTATGGAGTTGTAAAGAAGAACAGAAAACTGTGCAGGTGCTGTTGCTGAGGCTACTTTTGAGCTCAAAACTACTTGGATGTGATTGCAGACATTAATTTTACTTGCTGTCAATTTTATTGTATTTAAGCTGCTTTGTTATAACAGAGATGTTTGCCTTTGCTTTCTATCTCTCCACTGACCCCCAGCACTTCAGTGTATCATCCTGTTGAGATTTTAAGACAGTTTGTTGTTTGATTTGTAAACTCTGATGAGCATAGGATAGTGGGACCTCTCTTAGTGATCTCTTTTGGAGTCAGACTCACGTCTGTAGCCAGTCAGAATGAGCTGTGTATAGCCCGTGCTGCCTGTGGCATTGGGTGAAGTTTATATCGCAGTACTCCAAGTAGATGCAGGGGATACGTGGTGGAGGAGGACTTCAGTATGACCGTAGGGGTGATGTCCCTTCTGGCCTGCTGCCTGTAGTGACAGTTTTCACTGACGTCATTCCTGACGGTTCTCTTGTCAGAGGCAGCAGCTGCAGACAAGCTTGAGTCATGCTTGTGGGTGACCCTGTTGCTCAAAGCTGAGGGAGTGTGAGGTCCGTCCACTTCCAGTAACTGTTGCTCCATAAGTATAGATGTGGTTTTAACTGTGTCCAGGGTGGTCGTGGTACTCTGTAGCATTTCTCTCTGCAAACCAGAGAGGTCTGGGGAGCTCTTTGGGGCACACATCAGAAAAATTTCCCCCCAAACTCACTCTGTGTAACCTTTTTTTTGGATCTGGATGTTGCAGTGGGAGTGAATGAAATTGTTCTGGCACTCTGCTGTTTTATAGCCAACGCATCATCAAAATTGTTCAAAGGTACTAAATACCTATGTATGTGGTGGCTTTTACTGTTGTTTCCGTGAGTACAGTGCCTCTCCTGTGTCTCAACTCTGAGGAACTGCATTGAGAGACCTCCACTGAACAGATTTCAGTCTTTTCCTTTTTACTGGGGAGTAACACTGAACCTCACTGGACTCTGTTTTGCATTGATCACTTTCTATGATGAAAGCAATTTTGGCTTCACTCTTGCATCCCCACTGGGCATCATACAGTTGACTAAGCTTGCCACTAGCTTTATTCCATCCTCACTCATGATGTATTTATTTTATGTCCAAAATAATTCTTGTCTTTATACCAATTTAAAATTCCTATTCTTCTAACTTAGGAAGCACAGGAATACTTTCAAGCTAAGCTTCCAAAGTCCTGGCTCTGAAGCATGTTTCCTGGTTGCATGAAAGAATGACAGGAATGTTCTGCATTGTGATTTTCGTGTGTTCAAGAATTAGAGGACACAGGGAGACTGGCCTTAGCTTTTAATTCCAGTTTGGGAAAAAGTTAAGAGTATAGTTCACTTCTGAAAGTTTTAAATGTACAATGGAATATTGCTATAAATATGCAGTTCTGGGAGGTTAGAAAAATACTTATCTTGTTTCAGTACATACTTTAGCATTAAAATAGCAGATCCAAATATTTATGGAAATCTATAAACTGAGAAGTGGTTGTGCTACTGGGAGTAGAGAGACTTGATTTTGTTCAGATCTCAGTGATATGGACAAGTCACTTCATGTCTATTTCTAAATCTGTGTTATTGAGGGTTTATAGAGTAATTTGTTCAGAAGTCAGGGATATGAATCCTCAGTAATCATCAGCTCTAAAAAGTATGTAGGATGTTCTGACATGTTTGTCTTGTCCACTTCAGAAGTGGACCCTTTTATGAAAGCTTTGAAACCTATTGAAGGGAAGGGTTGTATCAAGGTTAATTTCTGTAAGCACGCTTGACCCAACAATATGACAAAATCACTTAAATAAAATAATTGCTTTCTTTTCAGGGTGTTTGTGCAGATCAGTGCAAAGTGACAGGTCACCATCGCTACCAGACAGTGGAGCTGAATGAAAGTGTGCTGGGGGAACTGAAAAAGTTGTTGGAAGCCAAAGCAGAGCATGTGCATCAGACACTGGTGCTGCACTCATACACTTCGGTGTTGTCCCGGTTGCAAGTGGAGTCGTATGTCTACAGGTTGCTCAGCAGCTCATCCCTGCTGAGATCGGTGGCTCTTCAGCAGCAAGAACAAGGTGTGCGGCTGGTCTGGACCGCTCCCCATGCTGTTTAGGGTGCCCAGCACCTTGTTGACTTGCAGTTTTGTAGTCTTGTGGTAGAATTTGTATACTGGAGTGTTTCTCCTCTGGTACTAAAACCTGCTGATTTTATGCAGGGAGCAGTGAAACTTTTTCTCACAGGAAAAGCTCCAATTCTCTTAACTTATTCACCTGGACAGCAGAAGCTGAATGTGGGAGTGCCGCCTTCTGTCTAAGCTGCATACTGCCGCTGATACTGTAGAGGAACACTGGGTGAGATGGGTCACCCGGACTCCAATCTTTTGTTGTCAGAGGCAATGTATAATACAGTCCCTTTTCCGAATTGATTATGCACAATTCTAAAGCCAGCTGGATATTTTTCCTGCTTTACTTCCACATGAACTCTTGCAGCTCTAATACCTAGAGATCTTTTCAGTTTTTCTCCTAGGTGTATTCCTTATTTTGGGTTTGTGTCAATATAATCTTTTAGCTGAAGTATTCTTCCCCTTCCCGCCCCAGATATTTATCCTTCTTAGTCCTCCTCCCTTTGCCTCCCACATAGTTTATATGCATAGTAAAAGGCGGTTCTTGTGAAGTTTATGTTGAGGGAGGGCCTTTTATGAGATTAACCATAGTATATTTTTCTTGTAAGTTGCAACCAGTGCTTAATTATAAGATTAACTGAAGTACTCTGTGTTCTTCTGTGAGATTTAGCAAGCAGCTGTGTTGATGTGTCTTGGTATCTATAGGTACAGAGAGCATGTTTTCTATATAGCCCCAAAACCACTACTTATACTATCACTGAGAGCTGCTTGTCAAACCTCCTTACTTCTGTTTTCAATTTACAGTTTCAAAGCAGTCAGAAACTCTTTCTTCAGACTTGGGCCACTTGAAGGAATGTATCAGCGTCCTTTTCAGTTTCACTCGCAGAGTTATCGAAGATCCTCAGTTTCAGAGTGACCTTCTTATGTGGCTGCAGAGACTGGTGAGGGAGTAAACATGTATAGATCTGTTTGATCCAACACATGGGATGAATTTGGGAGTCATTTCTGAAAGTGTTACTGTTTCTGTCACTGTCCTGCATGCAGTGATTTTTTTTTTTTGGGGGGGGTTATTCTACTTGAGGAACAGAATCTGGTAGTGTATCTTGTCTGATGAAGTCAATGGAGGCCAGCAGCATTAATGAGGATTGGCACCTGAGCAACCAACACTGCTCAAAGTGGACTTAATACTCACTATGGTTTTACTTATTCTGAAATTGAAACTATTCAGACTTGTAATTTTTGAGAAACTTCTAGTCTTGCCGATTTCTAAATAAATTAGTTTTTAATGCAATTGTACAGTAATGAATTTTTCTACACCAAATAAAAGTTTGTGGCTCATAAGCCAAGCAAGCAGACTTTTAAATATTGTTGTCCTGTAACTGGCTCTGAAAATTGGTGTTTGTTAGAAAGCATGGGAAGAGAAACAAAAAACCAGCATTACTCTAGTTAGCAAGACTATAAAGGAGTAAAGCTTGAAATTATTTACAAGATTCCAATATACTTCCCTTTAGGTGTCTGTGTTGCAAAGAATTGGCTGCCCAGGTGACCATCTCTTCCTCTTCAATCACATCCTTCGGTGTCCAGCTGGGATCAGCGAATGGGCTTGTCCATTTATTCAGGTGTGAATGTTTAATTCTTTATTGTCAGAAAGTTGGAGTGGGAGTGGAGTGGGTAGGAGAGAAGAGTGTCTTGTGCATAGTCAGTCCTTCATACTGACACTGTGTTTCCAAGTGTGTGGAATCATGGTAAAGGTGAGGGATTTGTCAAGGCATGTATTTACCTGTGTTAGCCCAACCATGAGCAGGTTAACAAGGAAACACAAATATCATTGCTGGGTAGAGAGAGTCCATTAAAAGGAGTCAAGGACTTGCAGTGTCCTTCAGAAGGCCTCATGAAGCAGCAGGTTTTGGGAGTGCTCAGCAAGAAATGGAAAGAATATTTAGACTGGAAGCAGCAACTCTATATGAGACAAGTGAGATTTGAGGCAGCTCAGGGATGTATAAGGGATGAGGAAGAACAGATTTTTATATCCTGCATGTTGAAATGGGATTGGTTTCCCTGGAAAGTTTATTAGTTAGGTAATTTCAAGGGCAAGGGAAGGGGTTCACTTTGTATAGATCAGAGAGAGTGCAGGTATCCAAAGGCACCAGAGTGTTCTTGCAAAGAACACTTTTGCTCCTCCAAGAGGGGAGGATGTTGGAAATCTAGCCATAGGAAAAGGATTACGATTACACTAACAGGGGAAGGCAAGCAATGAAATAAAAGGATAGAATAGAATCATTTAGGTTGGAAAAGACCCTTAGCATAATCAAGTCCAACCATTAACCTAACATTGCAGGATCCTAACTTCGCCTTGTGCTCTAGATCTCAATTCCCCCTGGTGCCCAGAAGTACAAGTGAAACAAAGGGGAAAGTTGTCTTTTTTTGTGGAGCCTTTGATGCTTTCTTTGTCCTCCTCTAATTTCTATAAGCACTTCTTTTGGACAACTCCCAATATTTTGCCATAGCTATACTTTCTCCAGGGTGTGGGTGCTGTCTTTTACAGATACTTTCTAGTCTGGACAAAAAGCTAGTGAAAAATGTGAAACTCAGAATTGGAATTTCTCTGATAAAACTAATTTGCCCTTTGTTTTACTTATTTAGATTTACTTTGATTTTTTGTATTTAATTTCAGATCAAAGTCTTGGATAACCCATCAGGTGTCTTTCACTTCATGCAATCTCTTGCCTTGCTTATGTCTCCTGTCAAGTAAGTGTGAATATGAGTTTATAAATATGTTCTGATTATTTTAGAGTAGAAAGCATGACACACGATTTATTTGTAAAACTCTGAAAGTTCATTGCAGGCAAAGTCGTATAAGCAGGCACAAACAAGAGATTTACAGTTCCGTTCAAACTCTTTACTCATTCACCTTGATATACAGCCTTGTTGTGAGGAGCCCAAAACTGAACACAGTATTTGAGGTGGGGCCTCACCTGTGCTGAGTACGGGGGACAATCACTGCCCTAGTCCTGCTGGCCACACTATTTCTGATACAAGCCAGGATGCTTCTTGGCCACCTGGGCACACTGCTGGCTCATTCAGCTGTCTGTTGACCAACATCACCTGGTCCTCTTTTTTGCCAGGCAGCTTTCTGACATACTTGTTAATTTCTTGTATCTGGTGTTTTAGTATGTTGTCTTTAACTAAAAGATGACTTGATTCAGAATTTTTAATTTTCTAATTTTTTGTAAACTTGATTTTCCGCTTTAAATCAGAAATCGGGTGGACTTCATGTGCCATATGAAACCAAGCGAAAGGAAGAGTTCCTCTTCATCTGGGAAAGAATCTGGAAACTGGACCCTGGTAGATGAAGGAGGAGAAGAGGTACAGCAGATGACTTTTCTTTTATTCCTCTTATGCTTTTTGCTCAAGTTTATTGTATTGATTTTTTGTGAAGTGGAGGAAGAAAAGCTGACTTGTTCAGTTAAAAAGCATTGTTTGAAACTTAGATCTAATTTGCTCGACTTATATCTCTGTGATGTATCTGTAGACAGTGGAGCTGCCAGGAATGAGTATTAACTGATAGAATTTAAACATTCGAGCTATTGCATACAGAAGGAGAATGGAAGTAGTCATATGTTTGAGTAGTTGGACACACATAGTGTTCCTTCTAGTTCTGTTTCCTAGTTGATGCAGACTTTTATGTAGAAACACATGCAGAAGAGGAATTTAGGAGCAATAACTGCTCATTACTGTTTAGGAAACTGGTTCACAGAGTCCCTTTGGAGAGCGGTCCTGAAGGGCAAAGGAATGCAGAAAGGCTGAACATTCTTCAATAGTGAAAGCCCTTTTACCATGTATTTTATTGTAAAGCTACTAAAAGTGACTGTATTTATCTATAGGATGAGGATCCTGAAACAAGCTGGATTCTGCTTTTGGAAGATGACTTGATTGCCCTGTTGTCACAGTTTCCATTTCATGAACTCTTTCAGCAGTTCCTTGGGTTTAAGTCTGGAGGTAAATCAGCTGCTAATAAGTTATTCTTCATTTTGCTTTTGCTAATTGTATTAATGAATAAAACTGCCAAGAATGTTACTGCATTATGGGAGTCTCTGAGTGAACCTGTGCAACAGCTCACAAACTAAGTAGGTGAGATGAAAGTGTATGCCACGTGTATGGGATAACTTAAAAAACTTACAGCAATACTAGCAGGCAAAACATTGAGTCCTTTCCCTTAGTTTTGATCTGCTTGGTAGTTATACTCACAGATATGCTTTCAGAACTACATTTTCTGCTTTGCCTCTTAGCTGTAATGTTACTGTGGTTCTCCAATTATTTATTCATTCTTTATTTTACTGAATTTCTGGACAAGTATGTGAAGATAATTGCTTGCTAGAGGTCTTATAGCCTGCACAGTTTATTTGTACTTTCAAGCTTAAGAGATATTTATTGTCTGTTTCATAAACAAAACATAAATTTCAGTTCAGTGTAACAATGAACTGTTTGCCAGCTATATGGTGAATTGTTGCTTTCAGTGCTTGTGAAGTTACTTAAAAAATGCAGACATGTGCTTTTTTTTTGAGACTTATTTTTCTGTCTTGGTCTTAGGTGCTTATTTT
>VZSZ01011741.1:29845-41274 GCA_013398815.1 Ibidorhyncha struthersii
TCCTGAAAAAACAACTCCCCAGGAGATGATGAAGACTTTTGCTTTTGCAAACTCCTTAGTGGAACTTCTCTCTGCAGGGTTAGAAACATTTAACAGAGCACGGTACCGACAATTTGTGAAGCGAATTGGTCAGCTGATCAAGTAAGAGAACATATTCTCTGATATGATTAAATCTTTTTCATACAGTCTGGTTTAAAGTTCAGAGCTGCTTAAAAAAAANCAAGGTAGATTTTGCTCTGGGAGTTGGTCAGTTTAGAGTTAGTTGGTCTCTGAATCTGAAATCCCAGAGTTCCTGACTCTAAAGCTGCCTTGAAGTGAGGAATTACAGAACCCGAATGCTCTGGGTACAAAGGAGCTGACTGAGCTGGGGAACACCAGGCTGAGTTCCATCGGGGATGTGCTTAGGCTTGTCTTGGAAAGTCACTGAAATCCAACAAACAGTTTCTTGAATTGCCTCTATTTATAAGCAGTGTTACTGGTTTCTTTCTGTTATTATCCTGAAATGTTGAAGGGTTTTTAACTTGCTTCTTGAAAATCGTCAAGTTGTTGCAGCAAGCAAATGTAATTGGGACCTAAAAGTTGCCCTTTATTTTTAAATATCTAGCAGTCACTTTATATGGTTCCTATGAGTATGTTTTCAAGGGAGGATACAGTTAAGCCAGAAACAAAATTCATGTTTTTCTTTGTGTTATTAGAGCAGTAACTTTCTCAGTATTATTGTTCCTGTATCAGCTTTTTGCATACTGCCATTTCATCATGTAGGATTACCTTACGGCTCCAAAGTTCATAAATGAACTAATTTGATATAACAGAATATTATGCATAGTTTGCTTGCAAAACGAAGGAAGGCTAACATAGGAATTTTAGACTAACCCTGTCTGAAGAGGGGCGCGAAATGCTATTTATAGGGAAATCTCTGGAGACCAGAGGACAAAGGGTTGAACTTCTCTCTTGTAAGTAGACTCTGATCTAGTTGCACTTGCCTGTGTTTTTTTACGGTGATGACTTACTTAATGATACTTCTTCGGCTTGTTTGTTCTGCTCTGTAGGATGACACTTTGTCATGTGAGTGACCACTGGGCCCAATATGTTAGTGGCAATAAACAATATGGATCCGTAGCACATCCGTACTCTATAGAAAAATTGCAGCTGGAGTTTGATGAGCTGTTTTTTAGAGCTGTTCTACATGTTCTGAAGGCAAAAAGGTAGGCTGTCCTGTGTGATTGATACTGGCTTCATCTTAGAGGAGTTAAATATTTGAAACTTTGGTTTGGAGAAGTTTTAAACACGTAATGGTTTAAACAAAACTGCAATATGCAGGATTTTTCAGCACATTGGTAGCATCAAGGTGGGGAGGAATAACGCCTTGAATTCTGACATCTGACAGAAACTCTGGGGAATTGTTCAGTTCAGAATGAGATTAAATCAGGATTTGAGGGGCTAAGACGCATCATCACGTTCCTAATTCTGTTATATGGCAGATATGTGGGCATATGTCTCCTTTTCAAATGTTGGGATTTATCGGGGTGAAACTGTTTCTGTTTGCCTCTTCAAATCCAACAGGTTGGGAGTCTGGTTGTTCATGTCTGAGATGCCATACGGAACCTTATCCAGCAACATGCTTTGGAGGCTCTTCTTTGTCATGCACTGTGCAGAGAGCGAGCACCTGGAAAAACTCTGCTCTACTCTGCAACCTGCTGACTGCAAACGAAGACTCAAAGGTAGAATTCCTACACTCGGAGCCAATCGATTCAGCTACTACCATATCAGTTATGGGTTTAGTTCTTTGCAGGTTCCATTGTTAAATACAACTTCAGCAGCATGACTGGTCCAGAGGCCTTAGAAGAGTATTGGGTAGTTCTTGGCCTTCAGTACTTGTTTGCCCAAACTCTCATTTTAACAGGAATTGTTGGATCTACTATCCTTCCAGTTTTCTCTCTGACAGTGACTGCTACTGGCTGCTTCAGAGAGCTGCAAAAGTGCCATGCATTAGGTACATCCTGTATATTCTCCTGTCGGGTCCCATCTTGACCTTTAGTAGTATTTGGAGAGTGACATTTAAATCCTAAAATAAAGAATTTTGTGTCACTTAGGTTTTTTTGTGAGCTGTTGACTTTTGTCAACTATTGAGCTGTGGATATTTGTATAAATACCCAAGCCTTCCTTCCCCTCCACCCTGCCACAGCTTGCTAGTTTTGGCTTCAGTAACTTGGATTGTGGGAGATCTGCTTATCTTCCACAACTACAGATGTTTCCCTTCTCTCAAGCCTTCTTTTGATGCTTTTCTTGTCCTATATGCCACCTTTTCTTTCTGTTTCCCCTTGATTGCTTTCTGGTGTTGATCTCCACAGTGGTTGTGGTGGCTTCAGCTATAGCAGAGTTATTTAAAAGCCAGCTGGAATGCTGCTTTCCCTTTGCTGCTGCCTTCATGGAAAATATTTCAGGACTTGACTGACAGGGAGCCAGGTAAACAAAGCAGTAACTCCCTGCTTCACAGCCTCTTTGCTGTCTTTGGGGAGACCAAATCTCACTCTGTCGTTTTACTTTTCAACTAGCTGGTAGCCCAGATAGCTGTTACCACGTCAGCCAAGTCTTTTAATGGAGAAGCAGAAGAAAATTATGATCTTGAGAGGTTACTGAGTGTCTTGACTCTGTGCAAGCTCAGCTAGTATTTAAGGCTGTTTATGCAGAGTGGGAGAGACTTATCAAGACTGTAGCTGTGTATACTTTATGATGTGCTGATCTGATTAGCACTTGGCGGCCAAAACAGTAACAGTTACACTGTTTCAGTAGGACTTCTTTATGTTTGTTTTTGCAACAATTTTTTACTGCATCTCAAACAAAGAGAAGGTAATATGATGTGGCTGGTCACAACTCTAAGGGTAAAAACCACTGTTTTTTTTTTTTTTTTTGTTTTTGTTTAGGGGTTTTTTTTTCTTTTNTTTGTTCAGGGCTTTGTTTTGCTTCTAGCTCACTTTTATGTTTTAAAGTCCCTGGTATGCTGATGCAGGATATTTTTATCCTCTTCGTTCTCCTCGATGGGTTATGTCAGCACAGTACTATTTTTTCACAAACGTCTAGACAGGGAATATCAGCAGTCTTTCAGTGAAATCCATCTAATCTTCTGAAAAAGCTTCTTTTGACGGATACTTACCAATATAATGCTGACTTAATTTCCTGTAATTCATAGCCTAGAGTACAACGGCATTAACATTCTTTTGGGAGAGCACCTTTTTTTATTGATTTCACTTCCCAAATTGAATTTGAGAAATGTCAGGAGTGATGAATCTACAGGTGGTAGTGAACCTTGGTAACTGATGGAAGCTTTAGACTTGCACGTGTAGAGGTGGGAGCATAGTCGCTTTTAAGGGATAGGTAGAAATAACATGATAAAATGGAGTGCAATGATGGAGCCGCACTTCCTAGGATGACCTCTGGACTATGAGAGCTACCAGATATAAAATAATGCCCTGGGGAAATACGAGAAGTCCTGTTACTTGAGGTATTCTTGAGTGGACCAAATCTTAATAAATTTACTGTGGAAAACATGTTTTCACTGACAAGCAATGACCTAGTAATTTCTTCTTGATGTTGGATACCTGTGTTGAGTATGCACACTGTCTTTGCTTGCATTGCAATTGGCAATGACAACCTGCTGAACAACATTTCTGGTTACAGTATCTTTACTGCCATTACCGAGATTTGAGGAGCCACTGATATTAAGGGTCTTTCTGAACTTTGAATTGTGGTGTGATCAAATGTGCAGAGGAGGAAGGCTCAAGTAGCAGCTGTGTGGTGGAGACTTCATTGCTTCACTGTGAGATGATAGGGTTTAGATGGAGTCTCTTGTCTTCCCTTTTTCCTTTTTCCCGTCCTTCAGTCCCAAGCTATGACTTGGTGTGCGTGTGAGGTTGCCATGGGGTCTGCAGCGTGTGGAGCCCACAGGTGACCGCAGGTACAGTGAAGAGAAAGGTGCAGCTGAAGCAGGAAGCTGGGAGATTGCAGAGCTGTGACTTCCAGCAGAGAAGGTCCAGCTCACATGTGCCCAGCAGCTGGCACCAGCCCTCCTCCATCCTTTTATGGTCTTTGTCCTTAACTTTACTGGATCCCTTTTTCTCTTCTGTCCCCCTCCAAACCCCTTTGCTGTTGCTTAATTGCTCTGTGCCTAATGAAACACAAACGCACACATCACAGTGCTAATATTGCTGTCAGAGTCGTTCATCACTTGCATGTCCTATCCCTTTCCCTCTCTCTGGGTCATTCTGATATGCTTTTATATATAGTAATGGCATAGTCTTTTTGCCTTCTGCATTACCTTAAAAACCCCAAACAACAACAACGAAACCCATAAGTTCTCTAACTTCTGCTATAAGGATAAAAGGTAGCGTTAGGAAAAGGAGATGAATGGATGAGGCATCCCGCGTATGTCTATTGTATCTGTCAGGAGTGTTGTTTATCTTAGTATGTGGAAAAACTCTTTACTTAAATTGCACAATCCTGTAGTAGTACACTGTTCATGAGTTGTTTTGGCTGTATGAATCTGACCTTCTCAAGTTGAAGTACAGTTGCAAAATTCTTGAAAACCCTTAAAATAGAATGTAAGCTATGGGCAAGTGTTTAATCACAAGCATGCTGAGCATGTTGTGAGCTGTATGTGCCTGTGCAGATTAAGTAGCGGAGTGCCATAATGAGTGCTTTTTTAGTATTTTCAACTGCTATGATAAGATCGCTGTAAACAGTGTTTACTGGCATGTTATGCTTCAGGGGAAGCAGACCTCTCTGCAAACCATTTTACAGCTCAAATGCAGCTTTCAATGCTTGCTTTGCTGCACAGACTCTATTTAGTTGTTGGGAAGAAATAAAAATTAAGTCCTGTACAGGTTTCTCTGTACCCTTACCTTCCTGTTGTCCCCCACCTTGAGGAATGAAATGTTTATTTGCATTTGGCAACATCTCACTATTTGATTTAAAGAGAAAATGTGCCTTTAATTCAAGTTAAAGCATCTCTTAGCCTTCCTGTCCTGTGCAACCTCAGTTCTCTGTTTTCAGAGATACTTTCCAAGGAAGGGCATTCAGTAATTTTCATGTATTGAGTTTGAGAAACTGAAACTGATCTTTTCTTGTAACTCTTGGACATACTCTATGCCCAGGGCTAGATGCTTGAAGTATTTTTATTTGTAATTGGCATCGAATGATCTCCCAGGTTTAATTGCTGCTTGAGATCATGGTATGTGGAATGGGCAGAATCTATCAACTTGATCAAAACCTCTCTGCTGGGCATTGATAGGCTTAGTTTTAATCTTCTCTTGACTCTGCGCTGATTAAAACTAGAATCCTTTCATATAATTTGGACTTAATCTGTGGAATTAATTACTCCAGTGTATAATGGAAGCCAAAACCATGATAACATTTTTAAAAAATAAAAAGTTTCAAGCAGTTATTCCTGTGGATGCTTGACATTGCACAGTTAAAATAATATTAACAATTGAATTCTAGTTGTTCTTGAAGCAGTTTTAGGTTTCATTATGGATTACTAGTATATTTAGTGAATTATGTGGGGCCACTGCATATTATAGTGCTTCTTGCACCTTATTTTAAAGTAGCTGGTATCAGCCACTCCTCAAGAGAGGATACTAATTTACAAGCCTTTGGTCATGATAATTCCTTTGTCACTGATTCCTTCTCAGAGATTGCACTGTGAATAAATGTATAAATGTTGATGATGTATGTCTTAGCACTTCTTTTATCATGTTTCGTTCATGTGACTTTTTTCTAGACCCACAGCACCTTGAAAATTTTGAAAAGTATCTCAAGTCAATGAACTGCTCAGAAGAAATTTGTCTGCTCACTACATTTGCTCAGATGGCACAAACCAAACGGGCTGATGTTGATGAGGATTTCATCAAAATCATTGTTCTGGAGATATATGAGGTGAATGACATTACTGGTCCTTTCAGGAAAAGGATGAATGTGGGCTTTTTCTTTCTAACAGTGGAAGGTTTGAAATGTTCATGGCTTCTGTAGTTTGTTCTACCATGGAACTAAAAAGTACTGCTTCTGGGGTTTGTAATATAGTACTGAGTTAAAATATCCCAAAATGCATGTTTTTCTGAGAGAAAGAATGGCTTTTCTGTAGACCAAGCCAGAATGAAACAAATGAACAAAAATACTTGTTTTGCTTTTTTTTCGTGCACAGATCTAACTTGTAGCTCTGAAATACCTTGTGTGGTCTTTTTTCTGTTTTGTGTGTTTTTTTGGTTTGTTGTGGGATTATTTTTTTTTTAGTGTGTATGTGGTAGTGTTATTTTAGTTTTGGACTTTGTTTTTGGCACTGTGATGTAATAATTTCCTTATCTTCTAGGGAAATCAGTTTCAGTTTTAATATTGGCATTTATCAACTTTGTGCAGGATTGCCAAGAGCAATTTTGTTCTTTATTTTCCAAAAGACGTTTAATTGTGGTGTCAGTGAAGGTCAGCCATAACCAGTAACTTCTCTCTGCTTGTCTTCTCAGGTGTCTTATGTTAGCCTTTCCACAAGAGAGACATTTTCAAAAGTTGGTCGAGAACTCTTGGGAGCGATTGCCAGCGTCCATACACAGATAACTTCTGTACTGCTGGATCGAGTTAGAGAGACCATTGAGAAAGTTGGGATGGTAAGTGCTGAAGTCCCATCATTTAAAGCAGGCACCCAGTTAAAACTAGAGGCCACACCAGACTGTGTTATAACATACGGCTTGCTATGAATGGATTATGTTTAAAGACCAGTCCATGTTGTTTTTTTTTTATCATATCACTCTTTAATATAGAAGGGTATAATGCTGATTACTGTTCTGTACTAAGTAGTGATTAGCTGTTTTCTTCTCTGCCCTCAAAGGTTTCTTTATATCTGTTTAAAGAACTGCCGTTGCACCTGTGGAAACCTTCTTCATCTGAGATAGCGCTGATTCGTGACTGGTTATTAAATTACAGTCTGACGACAGTGGAGAATAAACTAGCCTGTGTTATCTTGGAAGGGCTAAACTGGGGATTTGGCGAGCACGTATGTATTAAAAGCAGGAGGCCTGAACTTGGTCATTTTCACAGACTAAATGTTACTCAACCTGGGGCTATAACTGAATTTGAAAACAGTTAATTACATGCTTTCATATTATGGTTATATACTTGATGGCATAGGATAGGGAACTTCATGATAATTTTGCAGCATTCTGCCTGAAAATTTACTTGTGTCGCTTTCTTGTAGTGCTGAGATAGTTAAGCAGGAGTTTCCTCTCTAAACAAGAGGACTGACAGGACAATTTTTGTGAGTCACTTAGATTAAGATATCTGTGGCTGCAGAAATAGAGTAATCCTCTGAGAAACGCGTATGAGACTGCTGTGACTGTAGTTTGCAGGCTGGTATCTAGGTATGTTTTTCACAATGCAAGAAAACTGATTGAAATTAGAGATTTCAAAGCCCTGAATGTTATTTAAATGATTGGAAAATATTCCATAGAATGGTTTACTCCAGGAGCTCCATCACTTCAGGATCCAATTGAGGGTGAATGCTTTTTCAGAGAGAAACAGAAATAGATTGGGGGAAAAATCCTGTTGCCTGTGTTCAGTGATCCATTTTAGCATTTGTGCATTTGGTCATACTGAACTCTTCTCTTTGCTGAGGTGATGCTTGTACATGAAGATTGTCTTATTTTTTCTCCCTGTTTCTTGATGACACATGAAAATAAAGGAATGGTAGGGAAAGTTAACTGTGAGGTCTTTGCTGTGCAATAACAATGTCATGTCTGTACTATTTGATATGGGGAAAAGTAGTTCTCTAATGTGGCAATTAATAAGAGGAATTACTATGTTTCGATACAAAAATCATGATATGGCTTTTGGTTTTGTTTTTAAAGACAAGATTTCCAGTGTCTGTACTATGTAATTTAAAATGCTATCTGTGGATCTCTGGATTATTCGTTATAAATCCAGCAAATGCACGTGAGAAGTAATTATGGTCACTTTTTTCTGGAAATAATCTAGCTGTTGAATTTTGTATTGCCTAGTGTGAGCTCATTATTAGTCAATGTTGGGCCAAAATTTTTCTTACTGGCCAAGATTTCTGCCTAGGTGTTACAATACTTAATCTTTCTGGCAGCTCAAATTAAAATTTACTTCTCTGGAGTGCAGCTGAATGATACAGTTGTAGAGACCTTTGAAATGAGGCAAAGTTTTGTGATATGCTTCTGTGTTTAGCAGGATGGTCTCCATCTGGATCCAGCTGTCCATTCTGAAGTTGCATTAATGGTCCTGGAGGCATATCAGAAATACCTCTCCCAGAAACCATATGCTGGGCTGCTTTCTGAAAGCATAAAACAGGTATTCCTTCTTCAGAATTCCAGGAAACAGCTTATTGATAGTGATAGATAGGAAAAACTGCAGGCTAAGACCATGTTTTCTGTTTTGTTTTCTTCTTTTTAAAAGCTATGCTATCTTGATACTACTAGAACATCATAATATACTAGAAGATCATAATTCACCAGCTCTCAGTATTTTTGCACCCACAGACCTATTTGAAGATAGATGTTCAATGCAAGTCTAACAGTATGTGGGAAACAGAAATTTTAAATTTTGCCTCCTTGTAGGTTTACGTTATTATCTGGCCTGAGTTGGGTAGTTGTAAACTGTTCTTGCAAAGCCTCTCTTACTCATGCAGAATTGGCTGGTCCTTGCTTAATGAAAGGCTACTTACTATTACTGGTGAACGTAAGAGACATTGTTCCTGTGTCTCCAGTCTTACCTCATTTAAAGACTCAATATTTTTAGGAGCTTTTCAGTAGGGATCAGTGCTGTGTTACGTGAACACCCTACAAACATTTATTACATTGATTTTACATCACACTGGTGAATGAGGAAGGTATGGCTCCAAATTACAGAAGGGGAATGGAAGGATAGAAAGATCAAGGTTAAAAATCCCTTTTATGGATATTCAGTCAAAGAAGCTTCTATTTATTTATTCAGAGCTTTTAGCATTGTGTTGTGCTTTGTCTTCTCAGTATTTCTTGTACAGTGCTTTCTCCTCCCCTGTGGTTTTATCCCCAGTCTTTTCTTCCCACATTTTGAATGTTCCTTATTGTCTCTGCTCTTTTCTGACTTGCTTCTCTGCACTACTTAATCATGGTTTGTTGTCTTGTGCCAGCTAGATGAGTTCTCTTTTTAAGCCTATTTCAGCCTCGGTTGTCACGTGTATTGGTGAATCTGTCCTGACTTGCATGAGCTTGTAACTGGAACTCGAGAGAAAATAATGCTTAGGTTCTTGTACCCCAACTCAGAGAGGATGAAATATCTGCATTGACTACCAGCTCTGCAACACAGTGGTCTGTCAGAGAATGTACAATATTTTTCCCAAAGATTTATAGTTACTTCTGATCTAGACAGGCTCTTCATGATAACGCACACATTTAAATGGCTTGGAGATTGTGCCCGTCCACATTACAGACTTCTTTCCAAGGATATGCGGCCATGTTTTAGGCTTTTTTGTTAACAAATTTTACTTTTTGGGTATGTATTTTTAGTTTTCATTTTACTAGCAGTCTTAAACATTATTGAGTCGAAGGCTGTGTGTGTTTTTTTTTTTTGTTTTTGTTTTTAACAGTAAACCCAAAATTTAATCTGAGACCGTTGTCTGATTTGGGAAACTTAGCCAAACAATATAGGTTGATAGCCATTACCAAAAGGGATTGGTGGGGGGAAATCAAGGCCACAGAAACAGATTTCAGATAAACTTAACTGGTGCTGCTACATGATGTGTCTGAAAAATAACTACTGTTGCTCTGATCTTGTGTCATGGTATTGTGATAGGAGACTCATCCAAGCTGACCCAAGCCCAAGACTAGTGCCATATGTGCTGGAGTATGGCTGTGCTTCCTCTCATTTCTGTTTCTGCTGCTTTGTTCCAGGTCTCCTACTTAGCCAGCATTGTTCGATACGGAGAAACGCCAGAGACTTCCTTTAATCAGTGGGCATGGGGTTTGATTTTGAGGTTAAAGCTTCACAGAAATGACTGTGGCATGCAGCATGGCTGGCCTGCAGTCCCTGTGTCTGACAGCGTGCCTGACATGACGGAGTCAGTCACGCTTCACCCCCTCCTGAAGGCTGTTAAGGCAAACATCCCTATCGGCTGTTATCTGGCACTGGCAATGACCACACTAGGTCACAGGTAAGTCTGCTTTCTCACGTTTGCCTTGAATGGATCGCCCCAGTGACTGAGCCGCTTAGCTAATGAGGAACATCTTTATGCATGTTTAAAGAGTAAAGGACTTCTGATACAAGGAATTGAGCAGTCTTTTGGGGAATGTAGTTTCAAAAAATGTTCTATTTCCTTTATTTTGGTAATGCTACTTTTTGCCTTCTGCGTACTAGGGTCAAAATAGTAATTAGAAGTAATATTGAAACTGAGGGGTTAGCATGATTGCTATGGACAGGAATAACTTTTAACCACACTTGCTGAAAGGGTTCTATGGGTAATTTTTTTTAGCAGGGCTGCAGCAGAGCATTCAGAAAATAGCGATGAGAAAAAGCCCACTCATACTGGTAATGATAAATAGTTTTGTAACCTTGATACTGAACCTCCTAGCCCTGACTGTTCCAACGCAGTCTTTTCCAGTGCTTTCAGCTGGTTTGTAGGTAAGGCTCTTGGACATGATAAATGTACTAGTTGATTAAGCTACAGAGCCAAGCATAGATTAATCAATGTCTCCCAGGTCTGTTTTCCTTGAATCTGTCATCTCTTCAATTATCTCTTACTCATATTCAAGACTTCGACTAATTTGTCTACTGCATATAATACTGCTTTACTCTTTAAAGAGAAATTGTCTTGGCTTTCTTTTCGTCCCCCCAGCCATTGCTTGATGCTAAGGTTATGCCCATAGATATGTACGTGCTTCTTCAAGCACAGGGAACTGTTGGCCAGTCGGTCTGACCTCAGTGCCTGGGAAGGTCATGGAACAAGTCATCCTCGGTGCCATTACACAGCACATGCAGGAGAGCAGGGTGAGCAGGCCCAGTCAGCATGGGTTTGTGAAAGGCAGGTCGTGCCTGACAAACCTGATCGCCTTCTATGATAAGGTGACCCACTTAGTGGTTGAGGAAGAAGCTGTGGATATCATCTACCTGGATTTTAGCAAAGCTTTTGACACCATTTCCCACAGCATTCTCCTGGAGAAACTGGCTGCTCATGGCCTAGACTGGTGCACTCTTCGCTGGGTAAAAAACTGGCTGGATGGCCGTGCCCAGAGAGTGGTGGTGAATGGAGTTAAATCCAGTTGGCGTCCGGTCACAAGTGGTGTTCCTCAGGGCTTGGTGCTGAGGCCAGTTCTCTTTAACATCTTTATCAATGACCTGGACGAGGGGATCAAATACACCCTCAGTAAGCCTGCAGATGACACTAAGCTAGG
>VZSZ01011741.1:52611-72224 GCA_013398815.1 Ibidorhyncha struthersii
CTGCCCAGAGAGGTTGTGGAGTCTCCCACTCTGGAGACATTCCAAACCCGCCTGGACGCTGTCCTGTGCAACCTGTTGTAGGTGACCCTGCTCTGGCGGGGGGGTTGGACTAGATGATCTCCAGAGGTCCCTTCCAACCCTGACTATTCTGTGATTCTGTGAATCTTCCTGAAGTTTAGATAGACAGCTGCAAGCAAAGGCAAAACCCAGTGTAACTGAAAACAAAGACTGTTTATATTTTTTTATGTTGTCATTCCCAATGCTCTTCCCTGGAATTCTGGCATGGTGAAAGGGTTGTTTTAGCACAGAAGGGGATAGTAGTTGTCATGGTAGGTATATTTAGGATATGGTGAGACTGGATTTTTTTTTTTTGGAGGCTGATTAAAAAGGGGGGAGGGAGGCAAGAGAAGGAAACTGAAATGGTTTCATAGGTGAATTGGCATTGTGTGAGCAAAAAAACTGAGTGGGACGGGACTCAGCAGGAGGAGGGAGAGAACCTGTGCTTTGGGGAGGAATTGGAGCTCAGAAGACTAAAGACGAGGATGAATTGTAGGGAAAAGAAGATGAATTTGGCTTAGCAGACTGGGTCTGGGACCCTCTGTCAGATGAGGGGAATAAATGGGGTGATAATAAGAAAACTGGAAGGGCAGATGGTAGGAGTGGCTGGGGGAAACAAGGAAAGCAGAGGGATCTTGGGTCTTAATGTTGTGTGGTGGAGCTGGTCATGAAAATTAGTGTGTGAAATAAACTTTGTCAATGAAAATGGAAAGATTAGTTAAGTGATTTTTTTTTTTGAAGGGAAGAATCCTGAGAAATATTTGTCTGTTGCTAAAAATATTTCATGCAAAACCCCAATGTTTTTGTTCAGTTTCTCCTAAACTGTTCTTACTGACAAAACTTGCGTTTGCTTTCCCTCCTAGCCAAAGAGAGGATAATGAATAATTTGAAGAAGTTTGATACTCCCAAGCCCCTTCTTCCGCTCCAGACCATGAAATCTCCTGTGCCAGTTATTTCCTCTGCCAGTCTAGTAAGTCAGAAAGAAGCAATTCAGCTCATGCGCATGGACCTTAACATCTTGCAGCGACATGCCAAGTAAGACATAGCTGTTTTCCTTCTGCCTCAGTGTCTTCGGGTGCCTTTCATAGCAATCTCATTTATGGTGTTGACACAAGACTGTCAGTACTTGACTTCTGCTTCTTGTCACGTTTTTTTTTCTTCCTTGGCTATAATGTTAATTTTCCACTCCTTTAAGATAAGACTAGTTGTCTTATAATGACTGAGATTACATCAGCTGATACCTACATTCTATAGTTTCTTTCCTCTTTTGGCATGCAAAATAAAGCCTCCCTTTAGCCTAGATTTGTTGACAATAGGTTAACCCTTGTCAACTAATGTGGTAGCTGAAATATAAAGCACTGGAACTCCCAAGATAGACATCTGATTTCTGGGACCGTTAGCTTTGTGAGTGAAAGAGAATTTCTGTTTCTAATACTCCTACTAAGAGAATCCAGCTGAATTATTTTCAAACACAGCTGATGAATCTATAGCTGTTATCACCCATTGTAGTCACTTAATAAAAATATTGTAAACCAACCCAAAACTTGCTAAGCCCAAGAGAGGATGTGTCTAAACAATTCCAGCAGCAATTTTAGGTGGCCTTTTTTTCATAGACTGAATCATCCCAGAGTCCAGCTTTTTCTTGTCTGGTGGAAAATTACATTTCCTACAGAGATTTATTTAATTTCCTTCTAGGTTGTCATATAGAATAATTCAAAAGAACTCATGCAGACTTGAGTAGTTTTGTTCTTATGAACCTATTTCTTTATTACTTTGAAGCGCTATTACTGTGAACTTTTAACTTAATTTNAGTCTCATCTCTTGCTTTTAAATTCTTAGTATTACTGTTTTCAGTAAAGATTTTGGTAACTTTATTAATAAATGCTTTTCAGAACTGCAGCTCTCTGGGAATCTCAGCATGTTGCTCTCAATAGTGAAATACTGGACACAGTACCTAAGCTGTATGTCAATCGGGAAGAGCAGATCACCCTCCAGTTGGAGTGCCGGGGAACTTCAAATAAAGGCTGCCAGGGAGCAGCTCTTGTAACAATCCAGGTTAGAGGCATGGCAACGCTTCTATTCTGGGGCTGTTAGACATGGATAATGAAAGTGAAATGACTGAATGGTTACAAAAATGGTAGCAGTTGACCAAATAAATCCATACAGATGTAATAGTTACCTGAAATACCTGATACGTAATGCTCAAAAGGAGATGCAGATCAACAGCTGAAGAATAAACTGTTGTGTAAAAATTGTTTTGCTCATAGTGTCCATTCTAAACCGCTTCCCAATGGGGGAATGTGGGGATATATTCACTGATAGGAATAGAAGCATGATAATGTTTGTAGAAATATTCCCATGTTACTTGGTATGTGAATTTCCTGATCCCCTCTAAGTTTCAGTCCCTGTGGATTAGAAGTCCTACATAAAAGACATGAAGTATATTAGTGTTTAATAATTAAATAGGAACGTGACCAAGGATGTGTGCTTGGGCAAGCTGTACTAAGTCTGATCAAAACCTTAGGAGAAAACAGTCTATATTCAGAGTTCTCTTACTGGGCTCTGCTTCATTTTTACAAATAGGTGCAACAGTGAAGAATTTCAGCAAAAGATATTATTCTGAAATGAATATGTGTCTTTTTGTCATCTAGTTTGAAGGGAAACATAAAAATGAAGCAGTGAGCCAGCAGCTTCATGCTTTGCGTAAAGAAGTGAGACAACTGCAGGCAGAAGCTACGAAGCCACCTTCTCTGGGTGTTGTGGAAGCAGCAGTACATGTGGAAAATTTTATAACGTAGGTTGTTCAGACACTGTTTTAGGTAGTGATGTTTTATATTTCTTTTTCTGTATGTTAGAGTTAAAATGTGGAAACTGTTTGTGTGGTTTTCGTAATGCTTGTCACCTTGGGTCATCAGTAGAGCTGGAATCCACAGACCTCTAAAGGAACAACTTTCTGTTATCAGAAGAGCTAATTGCTGGTCATTCAGCCTCAATGGGGCACACAGTATTGTTTTCTGTCTTGATTTATTGTATTCTGCATTAGAATAGCCCTTCTAACCCTGCAAAAGCATACTGAGTGATGACAGGGATGCTATGTTAAACTTCACGAAATGGCAAACTTGTACCACAGCTGTCTCAGCCATAGGCTAAACTGTATGTTTTTAGTATCTCTCTCTAGATTTTCCCTGTTATGGTGCGGGATATTCTTGAATAGAGAGTTGTGAATTGAAGTAGCTTTTCAATATACAAAACAAAATCATGCAGTGGAAGAGGACTATATAATATCACTTTATTTGGTGGGGTAAATAAATGGATTAGTCCAAGGCAGCCTTCCTTTTGAAGGCCTTTTAGAGTTCATCCCAGAGGTCCAGTTTTGCAACACCGTTCTTAATCTCTTAAATTTCTGCTTGGATTCTTTTAGTGTAGTTGGTTTCTTACAGAGTGTACTCGCTGTACAAGTTAAAGTATTTGGTTACTGTTTCTACACATTCGTTCTTGATCATTAATCTGAAAAATTCTGTGGATGAGCTAGTTATTGAGTTTACATCTGTGGAACTGCATGTTCTTCAGATGTTTTAATTTGGACTCAGTGAAGATGGGGGTTTGAGCTCAAAACATTTATTTGGCAATACACAACAAAAGATTGATTCTGTTTTAATTCTTTTATTGCTGAGGCTGTTCAGTAAAATAAAGTAAATTTTCTTGCAGTACAAGTGTAGTTGAGATGGCCTAAGAACACAATGAACACGTGATTTGAGGGAGAAATAATCTGTTGGAACTATGCTGTAAAAAATCTTTTGATGATCACTTTCTGACTCTGATTATGGAGGTTTTCTAAGGTTTGGAGGTACCCATTTCAGGCAGCAAAATTACTTGAGCTAAACCTGGGACTGTTCAGCCTGGCTCTGAAGAGGCTCAGAGGGTTCTTATCAAGATACGTAAATAACTGAAGAGAGGGTGCAAAGAAGATGAAGCCAGGCTCTTGTCAGGGGTGCCCAGTGATGGGACAGAAGCAATGGGCACAAACTGAGACACAGGAGGTTCTGTCTGAACATCAGGAAACGCTTTTTTACTGTGAGGGGTGACACAGTCTGCCCAGAGAGGTTGTGGAGATACTCAGATGCCATCTGGACATAGTCCTGTGCAACTATAGCTGTAGGTGGCCCTGCTTCAGCACAGGGGTTGGTCCACATGTCCTCTGGAGGTCCCTCCCAACCTCAGCCATGCTGTGATAATGTGAACCCATGCTTGATTATCATGTCAACCAGAAATACCTATCTCAAGGCTATATATTGGCAAGAAACCTATATTGTCAACCGGTTATTTTCCATACATTCAATCTACTTTTTTTTTTTTCAGGGCCTTAATAAATATCTACAAGGTGCAGCCTGTGCCTGCAATTAAGAAAGTTGGAATTAGTTTGTTTTTTACGTTAGTGGAATATGTGTGTGATGAAACCCAACGCAATCCTCCCACAAGGCAGTTCTTCACATCCTGCATTGAGATTCTAGGCCAAGTGAGTTTATTCTCTTGATTTTTGTGTGCCTAATGCTTATTCTGATTGCCTGCTGATACTGGGGGTCTAAACCATTCAGAAGCTTGAAAATTGACTTCTCAGCTTCTATCCCATTTTCCTTTCAACTAATTGTACAAAGTACAGTCTTTAGGAGAGTTTAAGCTTGCACATAAGCAAAATAAAAACTGTTGCTCTGAGATGCCTGCTTAGTGCTAATAAATACCCACTGTGTTAGTTCAGTGCTGTAGGCTGGATTTTGGGGCAGATAACTAAGGTTTGGATACTTCCAGTGTATAAAAGAGTGTTTTGGCATATGTTTTGCTATAACAGATCACTTTCTAGCTGATGTCTTGTCAGCTTCTGTATTTAGACACCTCTCTTCTACAGCCTTGCAGTATTATTTGTGTAGAGAGTTAGCCAGAAGTTTGCTGGTACAGAACATAAGTGCTTGTTGTTGTTGGTAGTGTTTGCTGTGGGGAACACGTTATGTGGGTGCTCTGAGAAAAAGCATTATCCTCTGCTTTGGATCTGGGTATTTATTTCCATCTCTTACATACAATTTGTTTCCATGTGCAGCTGTCCTTATGTGCCTTGAACAGCTGAAGTGCTGAAAAGTTCTGCATAGCTGTAGTTCTATTTAAATTTTTCCTTGTTTCAGGCAGGGCTGCCTGAAATCTGGATTCTTTTTCTTTTGCTATCTCATCAGAAAAATTTCTAGGTATTTTTAGACACGTGTGGTCACAAGTGCTGTTCTTAAGTGTGCTAGGGAAATGTATTTATTTTACATTATATCTTGTGGAACAGCAGTAATTAGTTGATGTTGATCTCATACAATCTGTCATTTTTGAGAAAAATTTCCTTTTTAAAAAAGGACCAAAATTATGCTTGTCTTGACAAAAGCTCTAAGAGGTGTGCTTTCTAATAGGTTCATACTGGGCCATTTTTTTCACCTTTCCCGATTTTCCTCAGGTGTTTGTCAGTGGGACCAAGTCAGAGTGCAACCGTCTCCTCCAGACGATCCTGCAGAATCGAAGGCTCTGTACTCTCCTTTCTCCTTACTTCACTCCGGTTGCCTCTCCCAATGAATTTGTGACTTTATATGAAAAAGTTGTGGCCTTTCTGAGTGAGGATAACAGTGATGTTGTCTTCATGCTGCTGACAAAGGTAAAGTACTCATGACCACCGTGTGTGGTTTGTGCGTTGCTTTAGTGGGTGTTCTTTCCCCAAAAACTGTGACTTTAGGCTAAGGAAGAAAGTGGTGCAAATCTGGTACTTGAAAATAACACTGACAGGTTCTGTAGATCTGTGTTGCTCATCATGAATGGTATGTGTTTTATTTCAGCTCAGGAGGGGCTGGAGGCAAGAGCAAATAGGAAGCTGAAACTACCCTTTCCTAGCCCAGATAGTATCAGTATGTGCTTCCTAGGACTCGCTCTTCAGCGCGCTCTTACTCCTGATACAAAATTAAAGCAAGCTGTTGATGGCTTCTGCCTGATATCTCTGCAGGGGCATTCATCAAAATAGCCAATGAATCCCAGGTATCTTAAAAATAAAAACAAAATGATTACAGTGACTGAATTGTTCACCTCTGTTTGGTGGCGAGGACATGCGTGCCACATACGCAATCTTAAAACGTACAGAGTTAGGTAAGAGCAAATGATTTGTACACCTCTTGTTTCAGGGCTGCATGATACTGTCAGCCGATATTGTCAGTGGAGAAATTACTATTACAGACTTTGATATCATTCTGATTCTCTTAATTAGTTACACAGAGACAGAGTTCGACAGCTGTGAATAGCAGGCAGTCTTTTTTGGGCATGACTGAGCTGTCCTTAGTGGCAATGATCAGCATTGTCCCTGTTGACCTAGGTCTGAGCAGATGGCCTATGGGCTACAAATGCTTTGCACCTGAAAACTTATGGACTATGATGTTTAGCCTAGTCCAATGCTTGTAAGTGTTTGTTTGGCAGTGGTACCGAAATGTGAAAATTCGTGTGCATCTTTATGAATCTGAGGACCCCTGCCAGGGGTTCTTTCATAAATTTAGGGACTTCTACAACATGCAAAATCATAACCTTTGGAGAGCATTACGTTGGTTTTGAGTTAGGGCTAATAAGGTGCAAATTAATTAGGTTTTCTTAAATATAGAAACACTTCAGGATTTTCTTTACCCTGACAATTTCTCCCTTCTCCTAAAGGTGTTTGGCTGTTAAAGCTCCTACTTACAAATGCTTCTTGTCCTCTCTTCTAGTTTGACCTTACGCAATGGTTAAGCATTGCTAAGCCACCTCTGTCTGAACGTACCAAGCTTCTAGAGTCTATTCACTTGGCTCTCAATGCATGTGGCCTCGAACCTGAAGAAGATATTTTGATGCCATTTAATATCTTCTGCAAGCATTGGACTAACCTTCTCCAGTATCAGTTCCCTGATCACTATAGTGATTTCCTAAGGTTATTTGTGCAAAGTGAGTATCTGAATCGATACATACTAAGCCTTTCATGCAGGACTCTTCTAGCTTAAAAATATAAACTGCATGCAGTAGAGATAAATAGCAACAAATATGGAATGATTTAAACTTTTAAGTTTCTATATGTACTTTTACGTGCATGCTATGTGATTTGTTTTTATTAGACACATTTTAGCTCTAGAAAAATTCTGCAGACTGAAGTACATGCATCAGTGACAACAGATTTTCAGCCCATATTACAGGAGGAGGATGGAGGAGAGGTTTCTATTAATGGAAGCACTTATTAATTATAATTATGCCACAGTCTGTAATGCAGCATCCTTGTTCTTGAGCAGCCATCAGTGTCAAACTGAGAACTGGAATTATGGAGACCTGGGTCTGATACTGAAATCTGCTGAAAACATCCTGGTTGACATTAGATGCTACCTATAATCTGATGTGCCTCTGAAAGGAGAACAAAAGTACTTTCTGTCAAACCATGTGTGCTGAGACAGCAACTGTCTCTTAATATGTATTTGGAGCCAGGGTTGTACTAAGTGCCTGGGAAACTCTCTAAAAAGAGAGCATGTGGATGCTGAAAGGGGAATGTTAAATTACTTATGTTTGAGAATCAGAGAGATCTCTCCCCCTTACATTTGGGGCTTTCAAACTCATGCCTTACCCTTTTTTTTTTTTTTCAAGCGGCAGGGAGCTCTCATTTCAAACTTTTCTGACTCACATTGAGAAAGGGACTAACATCCTTCCCCTGATTTTCACAAATGCATTGCTTTCTGTTTCTCCTAAGGCTCATCAGAGCAGCTTCTAAGCCCTGACTGTTGGAAGGCATCACTTAAAGCTTTGGGATGTGTTTCACCAGTGGCTGAACAGGGAAGCTTCAAGAAAAGTGATTCTACTGAAAGTCCTGTATTGCGGGATGCTGTAAAAACTCTTCTCTCTGCAGAACAGGTGGGTGGCTCTTTGGTTGATTTATTGTGGTTTTCAGCTGAAACAGGTGCCCATCAGTGACAAATAACACTACTGTGCAGTCTTTCTGTAGCTGATTAACAGTTTCCTTTTTACAGGTTAGAGAGACAATAGAATGGCTTTCCACATCTTTCTGCAAACTCCGACTGGCTTCGATGGACTTCAGGAGTTTTGGCCTGTTTTCAAAATGGAGTCCCTATGTGGCTGAAGTGAATACATTTCTGGGGTATCTTATTAAACGACTTATTGACACTGAATTTGCTAATTTAGCCCAAGAGCCTGTTGGCAGTAACAGAATTCTAGCAGGTAATGTGTCTTGTAAGCAAATTACGTAAGAACAGGCACTCAGTTTCTGTAATTTCCTCTGTTAAAGACCATTTAAATATACAGTAAAATCTTCTTACTCTTTGTACAATGAATGGGACATTAAAATGCAGATGGAAAATGCTGATGCTACTTCATGGCCGTGCGTGACTTTATCTTTATGCTTGTTGGAAGAAGCTTGTTTGTATTTAAGCTTGCTTTAAAATTATTTTATGAAGCGATAATACTTTCTTCAAAGAAAAATAGTCTTTTGCACTGAGCAGAAGTTTGGGAACGAGGGACTACTGAATTTCACCATGATGTGATTTTGGTTTGGAGAAAACTGCCAAAACACCTTTTATTTTAGTATAAGCAGGTTTAAAGTGTGAATCATCATTACCCTCACAATCTCATATGTATTGAAGTGATATTAATAAAATATCTAAACAAAGTGCTTATGATTGTTGTATAAAACAATCATTGTTAACCAGAGTTACTAATAAGCATATTGTACTTTAAATTTTTATTTGATGGGGAAGGACTGATTAAATATTGAAATAAGCAAAGGACGTTGTACTCAAGTTTGGAAAAGTGTAGTATGTTCACTGTTGGTAATTTGAGGAGAAAAAAGCAACTTCTGTGTTTTATTTTCTTCTAGCATTGCAGTCCTTATATTCAGTCATTGCTGGACTCTTTAAACCATGGATACTCGTCTTGGATAAGGCAGATGCAAGGTATATATTGCGTTTTGAAATTAAATGTGTTTTTGCTCAAGTAAGGACTTTAACCCTATAAGAAAATGGCTTTCATTTTTTTATCTGATTTTTTTTTAAGTCATGACTGTATCGTGATCTTCCATTAAATAGCTCTGACTTGTGTCATATCCTTAACAATTACAGAACTAATTCATGAGTTTAAGTCAAATTTTCCAAGACTTGGATTGAGTAATTATTTTAGATACAAGAAGTATAACCAAGCTCTGGTCAGGAAGCAGAGGTGATAAAAATATGAATTGCACTTAGTTCTGGAAGCACTCAAACTTATATTTTAGATTCCTTTTTTTATTTTCCATAGTACTGGTATTTCCTTAGCTTAAAACAAAACAAAAAAGCCAAACAATTACAACTCCAAATGCCAGTGGTATGTAAAGGAACGTTGGACCAAATCAGTCCTATGATGATCTACTGTCTTGTGTTCCTCTGTCTTCACATGGAGAGTTGTTTGTAATGTTACATGCTTAAATGTGACTTTCTTCCAAAGCCAAAAGTTTTTTGAGCTGTGAGCGCATCTCCAGCATTTAATTAGAAGATTGACTGCAGGTGGTGTGTGCTGTCATTCGGAAATTCCTGTGTTTTGGTATTTCAGTTATGAAATGTCAAACCAGTAATCTCTGTTTACTCGATGGTACTGTGGCTCTTCAGTGTGACATTAAAATCTGTACCTCTCCTAAGGAAGGAACAGGCAGTTCTAAAGAGCTGAGTTTTAATGAAAGGACTGCTGATACCTGCTCTGTTGGTTTACTCTGTATGATTTACTGTGCTTTAGAATATTTCAATTGTTTAAGTGTTTATAGTCTGGTAACTCAACACTGAAATTTGTGTTGCTTCACTCCTTCTTTTAAGTAACCAGTCCTGCTACCCTTGGTTAGAGAGCGACACTCCTGTAGCAGCCACCATGGTCTGTTTGTTTACAGATTGCATCAAGCTTTTGCATGAGAGCTTTAAAGGTGGGTGAAGTCCACACTATTTTAATGTAGTGGCACTTTCTGTATCAGACCAAAAAAGATTTTTGATTGAGCTGTGGGTTGTGAGGGGATTTTGTTTGTTAGGAACTTTTAGCCAAGATGATCACTGCAGTGGTACCAGGAGCATTTCTTTATTTCATCCTTAAAAGACAGCTTTTTTCCTTCACTAAGGTAGATAACATGTTTGATAAATGCGTGTCTGTCAGATAGCAAAGTTAAAACAAAACAAAATGAGCTGTCATGAGAATGGCATGACTTCATTCCAGGTCTGTATGTTGTTCCCATATAACATATGCAGTAGCATGTCACAATGACCAATACATGTGTCTCAATAGCTAGTCTTGGGGGTAATTTAACATCCAAGACTGATCATTTTGAGCTCCTATTTAGCATTTCTTATTGTGCCTAATCTGTAGCTAGTCATAGGAATGGAAAAAAATAATTTCACTATACCTGATAACAACTTTTAGGGATGAACTAGATTCAGACTTCTCTTGTAAAAATAAATAATTGAAAATAATGTATTATTGTGTTATAAAATTCAAGATACATCAGATCTTTTTTAAAAAAAAAAACACGAACAAAACAACAACAGAAGAACCCAACATAAAAGCAATGAATTCTAGACGGAAGGAGTATTTTATAACTTCAGATTATTGTCTGGCAACTCTTCAAAAGATTGAGGAAGGGCATTATAATCATAAGCTTCCCCATTTCTTGATTTGGAGGAAAAAAGACCTAAAAGCTTAATATGCATTTTTTTCTTTGACGAATATATTTTAGTATAACTTGCATTTATGGTTTTTCATCTTCAAAATTGGACTTCCTTCTGTAATCAACTTTCCCTGAATTTTTTCTGTTGTTAATTCAGCTATTATCTTTGATTCTAGATAAGCTGTTCCCAAGCCACCGTGGGGCTCTCTGGTTACATCTAATGCATTACTGTGAATGTTGCACAGCCCCCAAAATGCCAGAGTTTATTCTCTATACTTTCCACACTGAGTTCAGAAGGCTTCCATGGAAGGAAATGCATCCAGACCAGATGCTTATGGAAGAGTTCTTTAAAGTGAGTATACAGCATCTGTTGAATTAAGTTCATAATCAATGTTGCCCTTTAAAATAACTGGAGAACCGGAGACAGTTCTTTTAGCAAGTAAGCTTTTAAAGTTTGTTTGTAGCATTCACAGCTGCTCATTTTGTGATTCATTTTTGTGAAGGAGTTGTACTGAGTTGTAGCCCAAGTTGTGGGGAGCTGTAAAGCTGGCATTATTTGTATTCTGTTATTGCTGTATCTGAATGTCTCATTTTTTACATGTATATTTAATACGTATTTAGTTAGGGTGAGTATATTTTACTGTTGCCATGTGGTTCTCGCTTCCAAGTTGTCTGAGACAGCGTAAAGCTGCAGGTAGGTGTGGAAATGCCCCAGGATTTACTGCTTATCTGGTTGGGATGAGTTCTTCATGCAGTTCTAAACAAGCTCAGAGTTTCTTAGTTTCTCTTAGAGTTGAAGAGAAATGGATGTTAAGAGTTTGTAACAGGTGGTTTCTTTCTCGTTTGCGGTAGCTTGGTATTCTGTACTGGTTGTCTGAGAGGCTTAGAAAGTTGTATGTGCAACTCCTATGGTGTGTGTGGGTAAAATGATGGAGAAGTGGCACCTGTCTACTCCTCTGCTGACCTAAAATGCTGCTGTGGATTTACAGTTCGCTAAGGAACTGAAAAGTATGACATATCTTACATTGTTTTATGCGCCTGTCTTTTTTCTCCTTCCTAGATTGAAAGAGGCAGCCCCAAGAGTTGTTTCTTATTCTTGGGTTATGTTTTATGTGAAATAAACTGGGTCAGTGTTCTCTCTGATGCCTGGAATCCCAACCCTCCTCCTCAGACTCACAACATGATTGTCTGTTTGCTGTGTATGATGGTCCTGTTGGCAAAGGAGGAACAACTTATAGGCAAAGAGGTAATTTTTTGAAAGGTTCATACCTGTCTGTCTTAACAGAAGAATAATCCTTTGCTAGCAAGGGCACAGGATGTGACTTCTTTCTCATTTGCAGAATGATTAACTCAGGAGTATTTTTTGCATAGGTAAAATACCCAAATAGTGTTCTATAGATGGCGAAGAATAATTCCTGATGTGAGGGATTTTGCATAACTTGTGTGAAAAAAGTGCTGCTGTTCATTTTAAGAAGCTTCCGTAGGTGCTGTGATCCAGTAGTGTTGTAAAGAGTAAACAAATAAATACCGACAGTTTCCTGGAGTTACAAAATGACACTTTGGGTTTTGGAAAGATCAAATATGCATGTTACTCTCATTAGTGTTTAAAAAATTATTGTTATTATATAAAGCTACTGTGCCGTTGCTTATCCTTTCATTGTTGAGTATGAGATGCTGTATAGTGTGGCTTTCTTGTCTCTTAGGCCAGCCCTTAATTAAAACGTCGTTTTCCTTTTCTCTTTGCTAGTTTTGGAGAGCCTTAGTTATAAGCACATGCAAAGGAGAGGTAGTATTAGCAAGAATTTACATATGCATCTATAATACATGTGCATACATATGTACATGTTATGTGCATCTGTGTATAGACACATGTATTGTGCATGTGTATAGAATCATAGAAGCATAGAATGATTTGGGTTGTGTCATGGTTTGGGCCAAACTGGCCACTGTGCTAAAAAACAGATGCTCTCCCCTGCCTCTCTTTGAAGACCAGGACAGGTTGGAAGGGACCTTTAAAGGCCATCTAGTCTAACCCCCCTGCCACGAGCAGGGACACATTCAACTAGATCAGGTTGCTCAGAGCCCTCTCCAACCTGACCTGGAATGTTTCCAGGGATGGGGCATCTCCCCCCTCTCTGGGCAACCTGGGCTGGTGTTTCCCCACTCTCATTCTTAAAAAAAAAAAAAAAAATCTTCCTTATATCTACTCTAAATAGACACTCTTGTAGATTAAAACTGTTACCCCTTGTCCTATCATAGCAGGCCCTGCTAATAAGTTTGTCCCTAAGCCACTTTTTAAGTAGTGGAAGGCAGCAATAAAGTCTCCCCGGAGCCTTCTCTTCTCCAGGCTGAATAACCCCAACTCTCTCAACCTGTCCCCATAGTAGAAGTGCTCCAGCCTTCTGATCATCTTCGTGACCTCTGGACCTGCTCCAGTGGATCCAATGTTGTTCTTCTGTTGGGGGCCCCAGAGCTCAATGCAGTATTCCAGGTGTGCTCTAATTGGAGTGGAGTAGAGGGGCAGAATCCCCTCCCTCACCCTGCTGGCCACAGTTCTGATGCAGCCCAGGATGGGGTTGATTTTTCTGGGCTGTGAGCCCTCATTCCTGGCTCATGTTGAGCTTCTCATCCACCAACACTCCCAAGGTCATGGAGAATGGCTTGGAAACTACATCAGCCAGTTCCCTCAGGACTCTGGGATGCATGTCGTCAGGTCCCATAGAGTTTTTTTATGGTCAGGTTCCTCTGGTGGTCACGGACCTGATCTTCTCTTACAGTGGGAGGGACTTTGCTCCCCCAGCCTTGCAGTCCATCCACTCGAGAGGTGTGGGGAGAGAGGTTCTCCTTGTCGTTGTTACCAGTTTGCCAGTCTTGCTCATCCTGGGGACTACACTTTCTTTGACCTTGCTTTTCTGGCTGACATACCTGTAGAAGCCCTTCTTATTGTTCTTTGCCTCCCTTGCCAAGTTCAGCTCCAGCTGTTACATATAATATATGCATACGCAATATTATATGTAACTTGAGGTGAAACTTCTTCTGATAGCCTGAGGGAAGAGAGTGTCTAGTGTCTGCCTAGTTTGATTAAGCCAGTCTGCTAACATGAGTGCAGGAGCAGCTTTGACTTTGGCATTTGTACCTGTGGTTCTGTGAGAAAAATTGGGAGACTCATGGACTTACGTTTATTCTGTCACAGCCAGTCACATAAATCTCTACTGTGCCTTGCTTCTTTTTCTGAGTGGCAAACATGAACCTGTGGAGGGGTGGTAAGGAATCATGCATTTATGAAAAGCCTATGCCTGGTGCTGTCTCTTACTGTGCATGTTTGCGATGTTTTCCAACCTGATCTTCAGTACTGGTCACACTTCAGGATGCTTGTGTTAAGCACAACTCAGCAATGGGATTATTCCCTGTGATGTTAGGAGCATCACTTGATCTGAGCGTAGTTTTTTTTTCATAGCTGCCTAAAAGGAAAATATTTGTCTGCCTGAACGTGTTGTTTCAGGAGTTATAAATGTGTTGTTCAGTCCTTAGTCAGAACTGCTTTTGCAGACATTTATTTCTTACCATAAAATGCTTCCCTCCTAAATCCATATGATGTGATGACAAGTCACAATGATGTAACAACATCTTGAAGGCCAGACAGATCTTTAAGAAGCTCGTCACTGTCTGCTTCTGATGAGTTACTGGGTACAGATTAATTCATCTGTTGAATCTTGGGTTGGGTTTTCTTGTTCCCTTGCTCTGAAGGGGGATTTGACCATCTCTGATTTCCCAGCGCTTTTCCCATTTATGGTTGCATTCCAGTATTTCTGAATTCTTGGAATGGGAAAGAGAAACACTGGGTGTTAGGTTGAACTTCCCAAAATCCTGCTTTGCCAAGAGCTCTGTGTGGGTAAACCTAGTAGCGTCATTCAGTCTGTTGCTTGTGAAGGACTCTTCGAGAGGTGCAGGGTAATCTTCAAGAAGTCCCACTTCACATCTGCCAGCTTTCTCCCGCTCACACCATCTTCCATTTTCCATTTCCTCTGAGGCATTACAAGATGCTGTGTCAAGATGTCACCAGCAGCCTTTGATCAACATTGTGTTCCAGTTTAGGAAAATTACCAGAGTTCAAATGCTTTCACCTGAATGCATTTGGCTGTCAGAAGCTTCTCAAGCTTCAAAAGATACCTGTTTGTACATTGTATGAGTCAGCCTCAGGAATTCCCTCCTAGCCTCCAGCAATGTGTTAAACTGACGTGCTGTCACTCTTTTTTTACCTCCCAGAATGTTCCTGTGACACCTTGACCTAAATCTCAAGCACTTTAGTTCTCTGCCCTGTGTTCTAGTGCGTGAGCAACTTGAGAAGTACTTGATGTACCAGTGCCACATTCTTGTTGATGTAGAATCACTAGCAGTATGATGTAGTTGGCTTGGAAGGGACCTTAAAGATCATCTAGTTCCAAGCCCCCTGCTGTGGGCAGGGACACCTCCTGCCAGCCCAGGTTGCTCAGAGCCCCGTCCAACCTGGCCTTGAACACCTCCAGGGATGGGGCAGCCACAGCTTCTGTGGGCAACCTGAGCCAGGGGCTCACCACCCTCATAGATGAGGTATCAGGAAGAAATTTTTTCCTAAATCTCCCCTCTTTTAGTTTTAAACCATTCCCCCTCATCATATCACTACAGTCCCCGATTGAGAGTCCCTCCCCATCTTTCCTGTAGCCCCTTGAGGGACTGGAAGGGGCTCCAAGGTCTCCCTGGAGCCTTCTCTTCTCCAGGCTGAACCACCCCAACTGTCTCAGCCTGTCTTCGTAGGAGGGGTGTTCCAGCCCTCTGATCATCTTCACAGCCTCCTCTGGACTTGCTCCAACAAGTCTGTGTCCTTATGTTGGAGGCCCCAGAGCTGGACGCAGTTCTGTAGTCTAATTTGGGTTAGTTCTGGATCCGTGTAGTCTTTGAGTTGTGTTGGCCACCAGCACAATTCCAGTATTTGTTTGTTCTACAATGTGTAGAAATTGGGTGCTTCTCACTGTCCCGGGGGACCCTTTTGTATTGCAGATGTATAGGAACCCTTGAGACAAGGGTGGTGGTAGCTGGGACTAGAGGAGTTGCTGCTCGTAGACACAGGGACTCTTACACCTGCATACTTGCAGGGCCTGTGTGAGCTGTGGACACTGTAGTCTGCTATACTGTTCAGGATGGTATTTATGAGAATAAACACTTGAGGAGTCCCCCATGTTAACAGATGATTCACTGAATGGAAAATTGAGGGACTTGGCTTTTGTCCCTGTTCTACTGTGAAGTTAGGTTAATTTAAAAAAAAAAAAAAATCTAAAGCCTTTTTAAAACATTTATAGAAGTAACTTCACCTTGTAGGGTCTCCATTTCTTTCTAGCTGTCTCTACATGTTTACATGTCAAATTTTCATGTGACTTTTGTGCTTGGTTAGAGCTGCTGCAGCAGTCTGAGTACTGTTGCGTGAATGCTAGAGATGACATCCATGTGTTGGCTTGCTGCTTGAATGAGGAGTTGCTTTTCAGTCATACTCCCAGTGGTCGTCTGTTTCTGTGGGATTTCTGCTCTGTCTCCTTCAAATTTTGGAGTCTGGGCTTCCTTCCAATATTGAGTACTGTGAATACTATTTTAAAACAGCAAAGAAGGTGGAGCTTAGACTGATGTCTTTAAATCTTCAGGAATCACCACTCATAAATCTTCTTGGACAGACCAGCTCCCTTCCTTGGCAGCTTGTGGGCATTTCATCTTATCAAAGCATCATCAGCTACTGCAGCAGTCACTACCCTCCCTCTGTTATCCTCGCTAAGGATGCTGCAGCTGAACTAACAGTGAAGCTCCTGAAAATCTCAGCAGGCTTTGGTGCATCCTCGGACAGTCACGTCCACCTTGTAAGTTGAACTGGTTTTGTGGTGTCTCTGAGCTGTTCTTGTCTCTTGCAGTATTCTGCTTTTGTATATTATGGAGTGTGGAAAGAATTCTAGGCATGATTTTTTTTTTCTAATTGATTTTGATTTTGATTAACAGGATGCAACGCTGAAGTGCCAAGCATACATTCGCCAGGTAGTTCAATTTCTCAGCATCTTAGAACAGAGCGGGAAGATTACTCTTGTGGTTTTGGAACAAGAAATGTCCAAGTTGCTAGATGATGTAGTCATCTTTAATCCTCCAGGTTTGTGTTAAAGAAGTGGCAAATTACTTAAAAACTGTCAAGATCCTTTATTGTACTGAATGGATTGTTGAACATCTGTGGCTATGTAATTACTTGCATTACTATACTGTCTCCCTTACGGGAAGCAGGACGTGTTGCTTTGATGTATATATATAGGTGGTATATTATCACAAAACAAAAATATGAACGTTACCCTATAGAGCTGTCAAGAATGACAGGACCAACAGAAAAAACAGAGGTTATGTTGAAATCAAAGCTGACCGATACACAGGAGCTTGAGGGTTTCTTCTTTGCTGTCTAGTTTTTTTACTCTTTTTTTTTCTTATTTGACTTTTGCATCTTTTTTAAAAGGAAGGATGACACAAATATACTGTCTTGGTCCTGAGGGTTTGGGTTCTAAGAAAACATTTTAAACTGTTGTGCAATTGGAGAAACTGACTATATTGAAGTAGGGGAATTGTATTGATGTACACTAGTAGCATGGTGTGTGCACAACTACAGCATTTATATTTATTTCAGTTTCAGTATTAGTACCATCCTGAGCTTCCTTTATCAGACTAAAACTTCAGGTGAAGTCAGTCATCTCACTGTACTACACAGAAGTACTTGTCAGGAGTCGTGTCTCTTCCTGTCCATGACCCACACTGGTGTGCTAGCAAGAGTGAACAGAAAGTACCCAGAAATCTGTGTGACCGTTAACTGTCTCTCAGTACTTGTATTGCTGCTTGGCCAACCTCTGTAGGACAGCCCCATAGTCATCAAAATTCACTGTGATTTGAAGAGAAGGCTTGCCTGTTACTGCCCGCACTGCTTGTAACTGAGAAATTTTGGCAGAGAGCTCCAGTATAAGAGGAGCAGCTCTGTTTCATGAACCCATGTGTACACTTGTATGTGTTAAAGAGCTGAAAGAGAGAACGTTAGGTGTTTCTCAAGGCTGTGGAGTGCAGGAGGATCATTGATGTGGAGAGGCAGGAAAGTGGTGGTGTGTATGAGATGTAGCTTCTTGGTGAGGTTTGGAGGGGTCTGGTGGAAGTGCCACCAGGGCAGCACTGTCTCTTGGCAACAGCTGGAGAGGACAAAGCTGGACTTCTCGCACAAGCACACAGAATAGCTTAGATTGGAAGAGACCTCTGGAGGCCAACCTCCTCCTGAAACCAGGGCTAGCTTCAAAACTAAATCAGGTTGTTCAGGGCCTTGTCCAGTGAACTTCCAAGTATCTGCAAGTGTGGAGGTCTCAGCCTCTTTGTGTGATGTTTTTCCCATGGTTAATCCCTCTTTGTGCACAACTTTTCTTCTTAACCAGTTGAAATTTTTCCTTCTACACTGCCTGATGTTGCTTGAATTTTTTTTTTATAACAATGGTGTGGATTTTTTTTTTTATCAATGTGTTCAAAGGGCTACTTTGTAGTTACACTCTTAAAAGCCAAGCACAGAAAATGTTTGTGCTTTGAGGGTACTGTTACAGGTGGCCCATCATAACATGTTCAGGCAATGCCAAGAGACGTTTTAAAAAAATATTCTGGGGCTGAACACTGGGATTAGCAGGATATCTAGAATCCTGGAAATGCATGAAGGCATCACAGCATTTCAGGGCTCGTCTTGGTTATATTTCAAATTGAATCATCTAAAATCTTGGTTGTTTCACTCTAAGCTGTGCTTTAAACTATGTCTTAATATGCAAGTTTTCTTAGACACTGTAAGCAGGCTTTATCATTCAATTTATTTGCACTGTAGTCATGGTAAAAGACTCTAGGTGAAAGATGGGCTCCAATGTACTCTGGTGTATCAGTTCATCATTCATTAAACAGAGACACAACTATCTCATCAGGGAAGAGACTGCGAGAAACGGGTGTCCTATTGCAGTTTCATAAGTACAGACAAGGAATTGAGGTGTGTAAAGAGCAAGAGGCTTTTCCCAGTAACTACAGAAAGGGTTCACTGGTGGAGTTGAATTTGTGTCTAGTTGCTGAAATGGCTTTCTTATGTCTGACTTTCAGAGATGGATCTGCAAACACGTCATATGGCCCTCAGCAGTCTCTTCACAGAAACGCTGATGATGATGAACAATTCAAGCGTTACAACAGCTGAGTCGCTCCGGGGGAGCTTACGGAAGTGGATCGACAGCAAAGTGCACGGGTTGCTAGCAATGCCCCTTCTCACGGCGGCGTGTCAGAGCCTGGCCTCTGTGCGACACATGGCAGAAACGACAGAAGCCTGCATCACTGCTTACTTCAATGAAGGTAGGAGCCTGTTTTGTTCTGCTGCTTGTCTCAAATACATTGATCAGTCTTTGGATTCCCATTGAATACAAATCGTCTGGAATCCTTACAGCTTCATGATGCCCAGTACTGGAACCGGGTTTTTTAATCTGGTTTCTGAATAGTGTGGTGAGCAGGATGCAGGAAGTGATCATCCCCCTGTACTCGGCACTGGTGGGGCCCCACCTCGAGTACTGTGTTCAGTTCTGGGCCCCTCGTGACAAGAAAGACACTGAGGTGCTGGAGTGTGTCCAGAGAAGGGCAACGGAGCTGGTGAGGGGTCTGGAGGACAAGTCTGATGAGGAGCGGCTGAGGGAACTGGGGCTGTTTAGCCTGGAGAAGAGGAGGCTGAGGGGAGACCTTATCACTCTCCACAACTACCTGAAAGTTGTGTCCCTAGTGACAAGCGATAGGACGAGAGGAAATG
>VZSZ01011741.1:80038-96036 GCA_013398815.1 Ibidorhyncha struthersii
CCAGAGCCCAGGAGAAACCTCATCTATATGTAATAGCAGAAATAATGCTTCTCTGTCTTGGCAAAATCTGCCAGACTGCTGTGGTGATGTGACCGTAGAGAGATGCACTGGTTCTGTTCTTTCAGCACTCACAGCTGACCCAGACTGTGGAATTTGGTATTTATCCCAAATGAGGGGAAGGCTGGTGGTGTGGAGGGAAGTAGGGGAAAACTATGCCTCCAGTGCTGGTGGTACAGTGTTCTTGCTGAGGCCTTTGCTGGTGGTCAGGGCTGGACCAGGCTGGGGTCACTGCTGTCAGCAAACACCATTGACACCATCGTCATGTCTGTTTGTCTTGACCACTGAAACAGCTTCTTTTGCAGCTTACAGCTTAAAATGGAATAGAAATGGTGCTGTTGACTTTTTTTTCCTGTTTCTCGGTCTAATAATTGGAATGAAAATGATTTGTTTTATCACGGTTAAAGTACTCTCTGAATAATACTATGGTAGGCCCTAAGAGGTAGGGAGGATTGACCATGAGCTACTGCTTATGCTGTGTGTGTCACCCACAAACCAATCTTCTCTGACTTCTCAGAGAGCATGGTAGTGGTAGAAGTCTGAGCCTGTACTTTCCTCAAATACAGGGGAGCAGTTTATGAACTAACAGATTCACTGGCAGTTTGCTGTCACAAATGTGAACTCCAGAGCTTGGGATCCTAATCTCAAAATGATGCCCAACAGATGGACTTTTTGTTTCTTCTAGTGTTTCTGGAAAGATTTTTGCAGTCCCACCATCTCCCACCCCTCCCTCCTACCCTAAACTTCGGTGTTCTTGTTCACATCATAAATGTAACCATGTAATTTCAGAAGGAAAACTGATATTTGTGTTGTTTTTAGCACTGTAGACTGCAGTGGAAGGAGATGAAATTGGAATGTCAACTACTTAACAATTGTGCCGTTTGGATAATTTGTGCAGTTTAGTTGGAGAATTTCTTTGTCTTTTTTTTCCCCCCTTGTTATTCTGGCCAAGTCATTTGAAGTTGCACTTTACTTTCCCAGCGCAGATGTTATGAAGAAGGGAATCTTAATAATTCCCAGGCTGGGGGTGAACTTGCAAGCAGGTAGTGCCTTGATGGTAATTCAGCAGCAGCTTGGGCTCTTGGCCAGCGGTGGTTGCTACCAGAAGAAGCATCATTAGGAGAAGAATCTTGGAGCTGTTGTACTGGAATGATTGCACAGAGCATCGAATCCAGTGATATAAACCTGAAAGTAGGTTCTCGTCACTCCTCCTTTTTTCATTCTTCCTCCTCCTCGCCTACACAAAACTGTTGCACTTCACAGCCCTCTCCTTGACCTTTGCCTGACCAAAGCTCCAGGCTGACTTGCATCATCTTGTACTGTAAGCTGTGTCTATTCCCCTGGTCTTGGAGAACGTTCACACTTGGGCTAGAGATTTGTCTGTGGATGGCCAGTGAATTTGTAGTACTGACTTCATCTCAGAAGAATTTAAGAGATGCATAGTCAGGCCTTAAAGGATTTTTTTTCATGAAACAGAGGTAGAGACTGTTTAGAAATAATTTCCTTTTTTTTTTTTTTTAAGAAAAAAGCTAATTTAGTTTATTGAAACATTTTCACACCATATTTATCACAAAGCTCTGAGGTTCTGCTTGTGTGTGCACATGAGCACTAGGAACTGCAGTAGAGTTACAATACAGACCACCCTTTGCATGTCTTGCTTTCAGCTCTACCAGCTTTTGGAAAAACCCTTCTCCTTTTTGCTTGGACTCCTTGAAAGATAATATTTTCTTTAAACTCTTAAATAAACTTTTCTGGAAGTTAAGGAATAATAAAAATACACCACCCCCCTGAAATTCCAGTAGCGTTTTTTTTTCCACAGCTGGTATTTGAAACAGGAAAATACTTCACTTGCCGGCTCTAGGAAGCTGCATGTGCTTTGACAGCTAGAGTGGTGGAAACTGCTTTTTGAAGTAACATTTGAAAAAAAGCCAAAGCAAAAAGAGGTGAGAAAATGGCAGAGCGTTATCTGCTTGCTAAACACTATCTGATACAGGCTAAAACCAGACAGGTTGGTTAGAACTGGTGTCATATGTAGATGATGTTCTGCTCTTCAGATCCATCCCTCTTGGTTTTCTCTTTTCTTTCATCTGTCTTCCCTTTAAAGGCTTCTGTTGCTTATAAAGCAGCATCAGGGATGGAAAACGTGCACCTGCAAGGCCTGTTTGACCTTCTGTGCATCAGTCAACAGCAGTCTAGTGTTCACTGGGAAAGGCATGCTTACACAAAGCAGACAGGAGTTGGAACCGTGTGAGCAGGTGCGGATGAGATCACCCAGCTCCTTAGCTGCGTCTCGATGCTGTTCTTTCTGTCGGCAAAGTCTGGCTGCCACCGTGTCTGCGGTCAAAGTTCTCGTAGGTGGAGTCTTGCAGCTGTGGCCTGGCGGTGGAAGAAGTGAATAAGGTGAAGACACATTTTTGGCTGCTCTAGACTTCTACATGGCTTCAGCTAATAACTAAGGAGTGTCAGCGTGAGTGTCTGCAGTGCTGTCTGATATGGATCCTCCCCTCTGCAGCAGGTAGCTTTTAAGTGTCTGAGTTGCATCTAATGTTTTACATCTTAAAGCATCCAGACAGGTCTCCTACATTGTTAGCATTAACTCCCACGACTGTCCTGCTGATCAGAGCCTCAGGAGATGGTGCAAACCTCTCATGAGAAGGATCTTATGGAGGATCTTGGGTTTTAAGCTTCATCTATCTATGTATGTATCTATACAAATATAATCAAGGGTGCAGTATGTTTTGGATGCTGTTAAATCAGCAAAACTGTGCTGTTGCAAATAATTAATACAAATTTAACTGTAGGATTAAATTCCCCATTGCCTCTGTGGCTGTGTCCTGATGCTGTACACTTGACTGTCCTGCTGAAATGGCCATCTTGAGTAAGGTGGTGCAAGAAGATATTACACAAGGATAACTCAGGTTATAAGGGAGAAGCCCCAGGCAGACTAATTACATTGGCCTCAGGTACAGCTTCTTTAGGCATAGCCTGAGGGTTGGTTTTGGTTTTCAGTTTGTAGGGGTTTTTTTTCCCTGTCCCTTTGTAGCTTGGCCATCACAGCTGTCAGGAGTGAACAGAACTGCTGGAGTCACCTGCTGTAGGTGACCCTGCTCTGTCAGGGGGGTTGGACCAGATGATCTCCAGAGGTCCCTTCCAACCCTGACCATTCTGTGATTCTGTCCAAGAGTGGTGTTGTGCTGGGTAATGGTAAATGCCAAGGCTACTGTGGGAGTGTGGTATGGATGCCAGCCAAAGAATCAGGCCCTGCCACACCTGAGCTCTGAGGTGGGTTATTTGGCATCTCCGTATGTTCTTGCACACTTGTCAGAGCTCATAAGCTTTGACATGGGCACTTTTTCTGCCCCATTAGAGACAAGGGTGCAGAGGGGGAGAAGGTTCCTGTTGCACAGAGTTTTCCCCTTCTCATTCATCGTTCATCAGCCTGCTGCAGATGCCATCCCAACCTGTTCCCCACACCTGTCCCTTGGGTGGGTGCTTCTTTTGCTAGTTTATTGTGGCTTCCTACTATGCTCTGGGCCTATTGCCCACCTGAGCTGCTGCTGGCCCCTTGCTGCTGCAGCATCCATGTGCCATGGTCTCACCAACCTGCTGCCCCAGTCCTGTGTGCTCATATTAGTGGGGTTTCCTCAGCCCTACACAAGCCAGAGCCTCCTCCCAGCAGTTCCCTAGCCCTGGTCCCTCACACCGGCTTGCCTGGCCATCAGCCCAACCCTTTCCTTGTCCCAGGAGCCTACTGTCAGGCCAAAAGGTTGTTGTCAAGACTGAGGACGTGTTGTATTTCTCTCCTTAGCCATCTCCACCCTCCTGTTAGATGAGTAGAAGGTGAGACATGCTTACTGGGCCAGGCTGGATGGGACGGAGGAGGGACCTGTGAAGTGGAAAGGAAGACATGGGTTAGCAATGTGGTTGGAGTGAGCTGCAGAGCCAGGACTGACCTAGAGCTGTCAGGAAGCTGCACTGGAGGGTGGTGGTGACACCCCAGTGAATGGAGAGAAGACCTTTTGTCAGGTCTCTGGTCCCTTTCATGAAGGTGGGAATGTTTGGTATTGGAATATAAGGAGCAAAGTGTTTCTGATTTGTCTTACGGCTTCTACAGTTTGAGGAAAGTGGTTGCTTTTGCAAGGTGTTGTCACCAGACTGTCCCTACAGGTGAGTCATCATGATGTGACATCTCATCCAGCCTGAGAGGCAGAGCCTGGAGTCCCTCCTGGTCCCCTCCTCCCTGTGCCATCGCACAGCAGGGTGGTGGGCTGGGGCTCAGCGGCCCTTGGGCTTCTTGGGCAGGTCTCATCCCTCAGTCCATGAGCTGATTCTCATCTCCTACGAGCTGGGGTTTCACTGCTTTCATGGGCCTGGCACAGCTGGGTGATGGGATTTCACTAATGATGGGGAAGCACCCACATAGTGAGGCCCAGGGGACCGAGAGAGGCAGTCCGTAAAACAAGGATACCCACCCCAGGAGATTAAACTGTTGGGTGGGATGCAGCAAAGGTAAATCCTGCCCACGGGCTGCAGGGGAAGAGGTAGTAGTTAGTCTGCTTCAAGAAAAAAAAAAAAAAGTTAAAAATCTGGTTGTGTAGGCAGTGGGTTCTCCACTAATTGCTCATCTGTTAGTTTATTAACTTTTCTCCTCAGGCACAGGGAAACTCCTGCTCCCTCTGTCTCTTCAAAGATCCCTTCCTGAGGAGACCTCCTTCCTGCAGGCAGTGATGAGCCAGCCAGGAGGTCCCTCTTACTTGTCTTAGATTTCCAATTAGAAATATCCTTCTCCTTGGGTGGAAAATCATGTAATAATTAAAAAAAGAAACCCAAAACACAACCAACCCCTCCTGCCTGCCTTTATTTGCCACATCCTCTTGCTCGTTACCAGTCTGATGGAGGGAAGACTACCGAGGGAAATAGTGATACATACCTCCTCTTGAGAAAACGGTGAAGCCCAGTATCACCAGCAAAATGAGCACTTTAATTCCCAGTGGCACAAAGATCAGGATCAGGAAGAAGGAGCTGCTGGATGCTTTGAATTTATAGAAGTACACAGCCCCCTCTGCTTTCCCGTGACTGTTGACAGCAGTGCAGGTGTATTTTCCATCATGGGTCAGGTACTGGAGCTCCTTGGTGACGCGATGGTTCATGCTGGTGATGGAGGTGAGGTTGCTGTAGGATGGTCCAGTCCAGGTCAGAGCAGGCGCTGGCTCCCCCTCGGCCGTGCAGCGTGCCTGGAAGGTGCGATCCCTGTTGGAGCTGACAGTGATGTTGATGATCCTGGGGGCAGCTGAAGAAATCGCAATGGGGAAGGAAAGTGCATCAGGTTTCAAAGGCAGGTCTAACGCAAGACACCTGGAATGAGCTCGTGGTCTTGGACCCTCAGTGTGTTGGATCATGTTGGGATCAAACCTCTTCTTCCTCGTTTTTCTCAGCCCTATTTTTTTCCCTAGATTTCCCCATCCTGCCTGTGTTGGATAGAGGAGCAAAGGGATTTGCCCAGCAAAGGCTGTGTGCAAGGATGTGTACTCTGTGTTTTACTCCTGCAATGCTTTACACAGTTTTGTGAGCTTCTGTCAACTTGACCTTCCATGGTGGCAGAAGGCAGAGGCACTGTACTGTAGCAGGGCAATCATCCATGAAGATGGGTTGCTTTCTGCAGTTGCACCATGAATCACAGCCCAGTGTTGTCCATGACATAGGCACGGGTGCAGCTGATGACCTTTCCAACTGACTGCATCTCCACCTTGTCCAGGACGAGACAAGCAGGGTGCTCTCCTGGAACCATCTTGTGGCTGTTTCCTTGGTCTCTGACCTCCAGAGCACACATGGAAGGATCCATTTGGGTGAGCCCTTTGCTTGGTGCCTGAATCTTGCCAGATTTAGCAAATTATTGACAGGGAACCTTTCCATTCTTCGCTACAACCTATTTTTGACATTTTCTTCCAGCCCTACAGTGACCATCCAACAGCTGGTGTAGGTTCCTGGTTGTTTTGGGGTAGCACACCAGTACCAAGATAGGGCCACTAATTTTTTATCCTGCATTTGTAGCATATGGGGTTGTGTGACCGAATTAACCGTGGTAAAGATCGGCTGGGGGATGCAAAATGTTAAGAGGTGTTTTTGAACANAAGAGGTGTTTTTGAACACATCATTTTTGGTGTAGTCTGCTGAGGAAGCGTAGCTGATATGACCAAGCTTGTCTTATGCATTGGTCCTCTCCTTTTGGACCCGTTGGCCCATTTCATGCATTTGGTTCCTAAAGGCATTGTGAAAGGGAGCTAAATGAGTGTTGTCATGGAGGAAAAGCGGGAGTTCAATATTGATTTCATTTTTTTTTTGTCGGGCTGGACAGCAAATGCGTAGTGTGCAACCACAAACAGCACATTTTCCCCGTTGGCTATGTAATGCAGGAGGGGTTTGAGGCTGGAGGACTGATCTATAAGAAAGCTAGCTGTGTTACTTGTCACGTGTCTGCCTGGTTTGGTGTTTAAAGTCTGCTGAGGAAGCGTAGCTGATATGACCAAGCTTGTCTTATGCATTGGTCCTCTCCTTTTGGACCCGTTGGCCCATTTCATGCATTTGGTTCCTAAAGGCATTGTGAAAGGGAGCTAAATGAGTGTTGTCATGGAGGAAAAGCGGGAGTTCAATATTGATTNCGGCTTGGGTACCTTATCTGCTTATGTTATCATTCCTCTGATGTTATTATACAGGCAACCCCTAAGACACAGATTTTGCTGCCATCCTGCCCTGGTCATGCTCTGTGTGTGGGTGCTTAGGAGCTGCTCCAAGTGAAGGAGACCCTCGGCTACACAGAACTTCCCAAGAAGTAACTGAGCTCATCCTCAAGTCCTGTCTGGATGCCTGTGGTGCACAGCAGGCATAAGGCAGTTTCACTTCACGAACAAAATTGTCCAACACACAGCACCTCTGCACTTGTGAGTAAGGTCTGAGTCTGTTCCCGAGGTCACTGGGGTCTCTTAGTGCTCCCTTGATCTGCAAGTGCACCTGGGGAGATGGGATGAGTGCTTTCCTGAACTGGCTGTCCTTGTAAATTAATGCTGCATCTGAACAAAGCACATTGCAGCCCGGGGGTGCAGTCCCACAGGGACTGTGGGAACCCTGTGCGTGGAGGGGTACAGCCAGGGCTGTGTGGTCTGTGCTGGAAATTAATCCCTGCTTGCTCTGCTGTCTCTCTCCCATGCTGCGCAGGTCTAAAAGGTGTTTTTCAGCATTTTTTTTTTCATCTGACAGAGCAAACGAGTCCCACTGCAGCAGTGGGCTCTTGCATTGGGTTCCTGTACTATGAGCAGTGTGCGGGCTTCAGTGTGAGCCAATGGGCAGTGTCTAACTTTGAGACTCAGATTTTGGCTGTGGTGTAGTTCACCTCCCTGCGTTTCTCTCCTTCCCTGTGTCTGTTTAGTCTGCAGCCTCCACAGGAAGCAGCAATGCCCTACGTATCTTCATCCCACAGCTATCGCAATGGGTCCTAAGCTTATTTGAGGATGCAGGTGTCACTTCCATGCGGACATCCACCCTGTGGATGGACTTCTCACCTTGTGAGACCAGTGCCTAGTGTTGCCTCAAAGATGCTTTGCCTTGTTGCTGTTGCCCCTTGGTTTCTAAGTGATCCCCTGATCAACACTGGAGGAGCCTGGGTCTGTGGGCTCTCCAGAGGGACAGGATCAGGTATGCTTAGCAAGTGTGACCATGGCAGCTGGAGATGCTACTTTCAGCCAGCTATAGGTAAGAGCTCCGGGTTTTTTTTCTCAGGATTCAAAAGAGTGTTTCAGCCCAAGGTGGAGATAGTAAAAACCTTCAAGAGGATGTGAAGCTACTCCTGTCCTCTGATCTGGGTGCAACTCAGTGGCTGGGTGAGCTCAAGGAGTTTGAGGTGTTAATAAAGACTGCCAACTACCCAAGTTTGACATTTGTTGATCAGAGATAGTTTTCAAGCTGTTTGTACCTAACATTTACCTAACAGCTCCAGAGGAGTTTAGACCTATGGCATATGGGAACCAGGTATCTTGTCTCCCCAAGGCCCTGTTACCATCCAGGCCTGCTTACATTTGCTAACACATACTCAGTTTAAATTCTTATATCAAGGACATCTTGATGAAGATGAAGGCCCATGCCTTCCTCTCTGCTGCTTGCACAGATCCTGTGCTGCAGGGACAAAGTGGGATCATAGAATGGTTTGGGTTGGAAGGGACCTTAATGGTCATCTAGGTCCACCCCCCCTGCAATGAGCATGGATGCCCAGGACTGGGCTGGCTCTTATCCCAGCAGCCAGAGCCTGGCTATTTTCTTACCAGTTTTGTTTCTATTCCCTTCCCGCCATTAAGCACATCACCTCATACTGGAAGACTGCGGCAGGTAATGAGTATTCCCTGCCCAAATGTTATAAACTATCCCCAGAGCTGCGAAAGCCAACCCTTTGGAAGACCATCTCATGTCAACTTCTGTTACCACCTCATCAGTTTCCACATTTTGTGGCTCTTGCGTCCTTTTGGGGTGACTTTGGCTCTCATGCCCTCTTACCAATCAAATGCAGCTTTATCCCATTCCTGCTTTCATACTTGTCGTGGATATCTCCGGACAACTCCACCCGGCAGAAGTATCTCTCACTGTCGCTCCAGGTCAGATTGTCAATCCTGATGGAAAGGTCCTTGTGCCGGGGGTTGCCAAGCAGTTTGTATTTGTTTTTGTAGCTGATGGCAGTCTTGCAGAGCTCACCGGCGCTCTGACTAATGCACTTGAAAACTATCGTGCCATTGTAGGGTTCCTTGATCCTCCAAATGGCAGTGAGGGTACGGTCAAACGTTTTGTAGGGGTGTGTGAAAGTACAGGGCAGGATCACCATCTTCCCAAGTTCACCAGTAATGTCAGATGGGACATGAACAGACCAGCCATTGGACTGCACACCTAAAAGCAAAAAGAGAAGATCAAGACTGATTTATGTGGAGTGTTTAAGAGGGAAATTGGGCATCCTTCCTGCATCGGCTCTGTTGCTCAGAAAATGGGTGCTGTGTTCCCATGGTGGGCCCTGTGCTGCTGGGTGGTCTTGCTCTTGCTCTGCAGCAGAGCTCAGGGGATGGACTAGCTGATGTTGCAAGTGATTTAATTCTTAAGCAGGCCTCTTCTTTGTCAAGTGAACAATAACATCACAGAATCAGAGAATGGTCAGGGTTGGAAGGGACCTCTGGAGATCATCCAGTCCAACCCCCTGCCAGAGCAGGGTCACCTACAACAGGTTGCACAGGACAGCGTCCAGGCGGGTTTGGAATGTCTCCAGAGTGGGAGACTCCACAACCTCTCTGGGCAGCCTGTTCCAGTGCTCCACCACCCTCAAAGTAAAGAAGTTCCTCCTCATGTTAAGATGGAACTTCCTATGTTCAAGTTTGTGCCCATTACCCCTCGTCCTATCAATGGGCACCACTGAAAAAAGACTGCTCCCATCCCCCTGGCATCCTCCCTTCAAGTATTTGAAAGCATTAACAAGATCCCCCCTCAATCTTCTTTTCTCCAGACTAAAGAGACCCAAATCCCTCAGCCTCTCCTCATATGAAAGATGTTCCAATCCCCTAATCATCTTTGTAGCCCTTTGCTGGACCCTCTCCAGCAGATCCCTGTCCTTCTTGAACTGGGGAGCCCAGAACTGGACGCAGTATTCCAGATGCGGCCTCACCAGGGCAGAGTAGAGGGGGACAATGACATCGTCAGTAGTGTAACACAGTCTTTTGCAGTTAACAGATATTTATGTGCTTAGAGGAAAAGACCTCTTTTTTCTTTTTTCCCTAAAAAAAGGTCAAAATAAGTTTTGCACGTATTCAGAGATCTGGCAGCTTTAGGCACTGAAGTGTGGTACGTGCAGCAGCTCTGCGTTTGAGAGCACGCAGACACACACTCCTGCGTTACAGTATTTGTTCCACTAATCAGCTGGTGGTTGCATTACCCCTGGAGAAAGTAGAAACAGCTGATGTTTCTAGTGCTCAGTGCTGCTGTCATTCCAAAGTAGCATCTTACTCGTAAGCTGTGACAGGATCTCAGTCAAGACTTGGAGATACTCATCTTAAAAGGGCTGGTGAGAACAGCCAAGTTCCTTCTATCAGCTCCTGTTGTAGGAAGGAGGATGCCCTTGACCACACAGAAAGCATCTCCCAGATAGCAGAGCAGGTTGTTGCAGCATGGACTCTAGCTGCCAGGATCTTCCCAGACAGGCCTTGTCCTGCTGTTACAGCATGGGAAATCCCAAGTTTTCCAGCTGGGATGTCACAGACGGTTGGGATTTTGTTCTCATAGCCAAATTTAGTCACAGTAAATCCTAGCGCAGCCCGGGGAGCTGAACCTTGCTGCCACCAGACCCAGTCTGATCATTTCTGCCTAATGATGAAAACAGCCTTCACCTAACTGGATGCTCCCCACCTCTGAAGTTTATAGGGAAAACTCAATGTCTCATCCATTTCTCTTCCCCAGGATCCAACAGCATCAACAAACACCACCTGTAGGCAGTGCTTTCCATATAGGTATGTATATCTATCCCGTCTTGCTAATTGCAGCAACTGTAGCAGCAGATTGTGGCTTCAGAAGTGCCTGTGGCTAGATTCCTGTCTTATAAAAGTCACTTGATGGCTTCATTAAATCAGGAGCTTCCCTCTCAATAGCTGAGAATAACTGCAAAAAATGTAAAAGCATGCTGTAATTGCCACCCATCCCTGGTCTTGCTGGCTTCACTGTGGTCTGTGAGCATTCAGCTGTCAGGTTAATGGAGTAAACTCTAAGATAAGATCACATTATTTTTCTTTTGTGTGTGTGTTCGTATATCTGTTCTCCGTAATATTTGACAAATACCTCAGTGGCAGTGCAGCTCGTACTGATGTATTGTGTGCTGCACAATGGGCAAAGGCCAGCATAGGACCAGTTCTCTGCCATTAAGTTACTTTGAATCAGGGCCAAGCCAGTATTATGGTTACTGAGATCTGGAGTCGGGCTGCCTTGTTATTCATTATAACTGTATGAATACCCTTTGCAGCCTCAGTAATTAATATACAAGGCTACCTGGCCACAGGAGCTCCAGGAAGCTCATGGACTTTGAGCACAAAGACCTGGCAGTGAAAACAGAAAATGCTGTTGCTTTCTAGTTTATTTCATGTTACTTTTGGTTATTTTACAGCATGTCACTGTAACCCTCACTTTTGGAGAACTGCAGATCATGTGCTTTTCAGTACATGATTTGGTTTTCTCTGCCGCCTTTTTGGTTTACATTTTTTTTAAATCCTAAACAACGAACATTCTTTTTAGTGCATAAACATCCCCTTGCCTTCCACATGAGAAATAACATTAAAAATAAGCGCTTCTAATGTCACCAGCTCCATCCATTTCTATGGAAACACAGTTTGCCTCGGTTATTAGTGGAGGGAGTTGTCAGCATCTTGTGTATAATTTAACCTTAACCTTAAAGCTTTGGCATGGGAGGTCTTCCATGGATTCCTCTTGCTATTATCGATCCTCCATTTGTTTATGGGATTGAAGGTCACAGGCAAATAACCTACAAGGTCACAGGCAAATAGCCTACACACCTTACACGAGGTACCTCCTGAAAGGAGCTGTCAGATCAGTGTATCTGCTAGTTGTCAGTGGAAGTGGTTTGAGGTCATGAACACAATAACAAGATCAAGAGACCACCGCAGACACTAGCCTTGCTCTATTGACTATTTGACAGTATAACTAAGCAAATCCCATTGGGTTTAATGGAATTTAAGTGCATGCTTGAAGTTAAACATGAGCTTAAGTACGCAGTGGAACTGGAGTAAATTGTGTCTGTTGCATAATAACCCCCAGGAACATGAAACAGCACTTCTGGGTGGTGATGGACATGCTACATGCAACTGACAATGTGGGGGAAAAGTAAGATGAAGAATAACTCCCTGCACAAGTTAAAAAAGCAAAAAATGTAAAAACCACAAAACCAGAAAAAGTTTTCTGATGATTGCAGAGTTAAGCCTTTGAGTTTTTTCCACGTGCACCTGGAATTTCATGATCCTTTTAAGCAATGTGATGAATGGTGCAGTTCTTGGAGAGTTCATTCTACCAGGCAATTCCCCTGGCACTTTGACTAGAGTGGGAAGAAAAGCCCTGATCAGGCAGGGATTTGTAGCAAGCTCAGAACTCACCCTTCCTGGAGATGCGAAGGAGGCACAGAAGAAACAAGCCCAACTCTCTCATGCTGGTTGACGTTCTCCACTGAGGTGTATCAGCAAACCAGAACTGTCCTTACTACATCTGAGCTGCTGGTCTTGCAGTCACAAAAGTTTTTTCCAGGGATGGAAGAAGTTGTGGTTTTTCCTCTCCATGGAGGGAATGAGTTGTCTAGCTGAACCAGCTCTGGATTTAGATATTAATAGTTTTGTGGTCAGTCATGTGAAAAATGCAACACAGGAAATCAAAGCATTACCATTTTCCATCTAACGGAAGGGGATCACAGATAGGGGCTGCAAACACCCACTCCACATGTGTGATGGAGCAAAAGGGTCTGGTTTTCAGGTGCTCTGGAGAAGATTTGCAATCTGCCAAAGGAAGTGGGTTGAGGCAGTTCCTCCTCCTGAACCTGCAGCCTGGAAGCCAACTGTGCTTTTCCCCTTGTGTTTACCCCTTGTGCTTACTGGTTGTTGTCATCCCTAGGTGTAAAAAAAACCCTGACCAACCAACCAAAAAAACCTCCCTTTTCTTTTGAAATCATCTGAGCACTTGTGCCAAGGTTCAGTGGTGGAAGGGTGCTCTGGTGTCCACTGGTACCCTGCTCTCTCCAGACTCCCATGTCCCTGGTGAGTTGTGAGTCATTCTCCTCCGTGTTGTTAACCTGTGTTTGAAACAGGCTGAGCTCCAGCTTTTGCCCAGAATCCCTGTACAAATGCTCACTCTTTCTGTCTGGGTTTAGCTTTGGCAAACTTACTGTGCAGTTTGCTAATCTGCAGAGCTTGGGGCTTGTGGAGAGCTGACCATGCTCCCCTGCATGTCATCTCCCATACAGTGACCCTGTGACGTTGAAGTTTAACTTTGGAGTGTGCATTCAGCTTCAGGGCTTAGCTTGCAGTTTGCTGATTTTGCTTCAGACTGGAAGAAGGGCTGATGGTGTCCAAGTCCCTCTTCTCATCTTGGCGGCGACTCCACTGTAGGGTCCAGCTGCCTCCCTCCTGTTTGTGGAGGGGGACAGCAGTACCCACATGATTCCTCTTGTAGGCAGTGAGGGGTGTGCAGCCACTGGAGGGCTCTCAGAGCCAATATAAGATGCTGCTGTTGAGTAGCTGCTGCCACTTTCGCTGTGCCAAAAGCCAGCGCCTTCCCCCAGCAGTGATGCCAAGGCTCCCCTTTGCCCCTCACTCCTTCTCCTTAAACTTTCTGCATGCGTTCCCTTCTTAACTTGCTGCACAATACCTCCCGGAGGAGGAACTTGGACATTTGGTACCGTTAAGCCTGTTCAGTGCTTTCTGAACCCTTTCTTTGTTCTGGTCAAAGTTAGAGCGTCTGTGAAGGGAGGGATTTCTGTTTTCCCAGACTTTTTGGAGGAGACTCTCAGAGTACCTAGCTATTATTTACACTGTCTCGGACCTGTTGTGACTCAGCAGAGGGTGATGTTGTTTCAATTAATGACTGAGAGCCCTGCTCAGTCCCTATGCATGTCCTCCCAGTGCTCTAATGACTTTGCAAACTGTCCTTAATAGCTGTAAAAACTAATACATGCTGTTGCCAACAGAGAAACCTGGTGGTATGGGTGCTATACAGGTAGACCTGTATCCTTATCCCATCTGCGTTAAGTACCTTTTCTGGGTGCCTTCCCTGTTTTCCTCTGCATACTGTTTGATATTATCTATTTGTGATGTAAACTTTTTGGTGTTGTGACTGTCTTTAAGCATCTCACCACTCATGGCACAGTGGGACTCAGTGGACTGAAGTAAAAGATTAAAGTGAAATCCGTGCTAAAAACATGTTACAGTGACACATAAATGATTAATGTAAAGAATAGCTGTGCTTAACACTTGGTTTGAACCTCTCCCTCTCTAATGTTTTACTCCAGCATCTCCTAGACAAGTATCTGGTAAATCAATACAGAAGCATGAATCCTTTGGGTTTTATCTCAAAACTGATTTTATTATCAGACCATGAGGTAGCTATTTGTAAAGAAGCATTATAATGTTTGAACACGCAGAGTTGAAAATGTATAGCTGAAAATATTTGCAAACTATTTGAATCAGCCGAAAAATCTTGTAAACAAAACAATCCATGGGCTATGTGATCCACAGACTCTATTATCTGTGAAATTTTTTACCCAGTTCTGTGTTTAAACGTTAAAATTTCTGTAAGGAGGGCTGCTTCTGGTCCAACGCTGAAACCAGGATGCCTTCCATATTGATCAAATTCTGGTTTTCTTCCTGGTAAATCTTTTTTAAGAGCAAAATGACAGTAAGGGTAACGACAGCAATTGTTATGCTACTTTACTTATGTCTTCCCTCAGTGCTTGTACAGAAGCAACAATCACAGATCTGGTCCCAGAGACACCCCAGTTCCTGGTGCTTTCTTGTGCTGTGAAAATACATGGAATCTGGAGAAAGAGAAGGGGATGGAAATTCGTGGGTTTTCCTGCTCAGGAAATGGATGAACACATTTAAATAAAAAGAACGTGTAAATAAAAACTAGACCAACCTGCAAATACAAGTAAGGAGCAATCGAATAGGGGCCAGTGGCACATTTTCAGCCAAGGTTAGGGAGACATCTGCCCATCCTGCCAATGGTATGACCAGTTCGTGGCATGCTCCTCGGCAGCTGAGGGGGAGTGCCTCCTGTCCCCATCACCTTTATCACTACGTCTCGTCCTGTGAATAACAGTCCTGGGGTTTTGAAAGCCAACGTCAGTCTCTGCTCCCTGAGCTTTGCCTTCTCTGTCTGCCCTGAATCCAGGTGGTGACCTCATGAGGCACCAAGGAAGCTTAGACATGTACGGTGTCTGGGTGTTGCTTTGACTACAGCAACCATGTGTTAGTGGCACTGTAAGGAGTTACATACACTACCATATAAAATGCCATTTAAAGGCACAATCTGGTGGAGAAAGCACAGAAGAAGGGGAGAACGATGTTGAAATAAACTGATTGAGATGGTCAGTGGCTGTATCCTGCTAATGTGAATGTTTTACTGGACCTGCAGCATTCCCAGCTCCTTTTAACATTGGCTGATGTTGGCTGACTTCTTGTAGAGGTTAGCCTCTTGTAGAGTGTTCGCCTCCCCTAACTCCCCAAGAAATCTCCTCAGCGTTTTGTGACGGATGGTTGACAAAACTTGCAGGCCAACCCAGACGCCTGCCAGAAGCATTTCTTAGCAGATGTGCCCTCTGTTCAGCGATAACTCTTGCACCACATGCATTGGCAGACAGCAACTTGTTATCTGAGCCCTTTGGACTTGTCATAAGCTGCTCCATGCCACCTTGCCTGCTTCTTCACTGACTGCCGTGTCAAACTGCGGTGATAAGAGCATCCGTCTGGTCCTGGGATGTGGTGATGTGCAGCCAGGCTGCAACACAGCTGGAGATGGGCAGGGCAGAGCTCATGCTTTCTGGTCCCACATTTGTCGTGGAGGACCTCCCCAGTGAGCTTTTCTGTGTGGCTGTACCTGCGCTGATAATGTACCCACTTATTTAAGGACCAGAGTGGAGTCAATTGTTCCCTCTCCCTCCCTTTGGGTCTTAATTCCAGCTCTGAGGTTTTTTACTTCAATTACTTCAGTGGCATGTGGAAGTCCTGCCCCATGTCATTTGAGTGTGCCAATCTGCACTTTTGACACAAAAGCCTTATGTTTTCTCAAATCTGGCACTCTTCCGTGAAGGGATTAGGGCTGGGAGGTGAAGCTGGGAGTCCAGAGGAATTTTCCCTTTGCCTGGTCTCTGCCAGCTG
>VZSZ01011745.1:11363-26651 GCA_013398815.1 Ibidorhyncha struthersii
GGCTGGCCTTGGCTGGAGAGCAGGGTCCCACCAAGCCGCTCGATCACTCCCCCTCCTCAACAGGACAGAGTGAGAAGATAAGATGAAAAACTCAAGGGCCAAGGTAAGGACAGGGAGATCACTTAACAGTTACCATCATGGGCAAAACAGGCTCAACTTCGGGAAATTAATTTAATTGATTGCCAATTAAGCAGAGCAGAGTGATGAAAAATAAGAAAAAATCTAAAAACACCTTTCCTCCATCCCTCCCTTCTTCCCCGGCTTAACCTCACTTACGATTTCCGCTCCACGGTGGACCTCCATGGGCTGCAGGGGACAGCCTGCCCCCACCACGGTCTTCACCAGGGGCTGCAGGGGAATCTCAGCTCCTGCGCCTGGAGCACCTCCTCCCTCTCCTTCTTCACTGACCTTGCTGGCTGCATTGCTGTTGCTCTCACATTTTCTCACTCCTCTCTCCCGGCTGCTGTCGTGCAGCAGTTTTTATCCCTTCTTAAATATGCTATCACATGCTACCACTGGCCTTGGTCAGCGGTGGGTCCGTCTTGGAGCCCGCCGGAACAGGCTCTGTCGGATTTGGGAGATGCTTCTGGCTTCTTCTCCGGCATCTTCTCCCCTCCCGCTACGAAAACCTTGTCATGTAAACCCAGTACAGGTGGGCACCGGGGGATCCAATGTGCCCAGGGCTGGTGGGGATGTGAGCTTGCCTGGAGGAGAAGGCAGTGGCTGTGAGGGGCTGCAAGGGCAGGGGAGGAGCTGAAGGGTCTGGCAGTCCTGGGGTGGCATCCCCTCAGGAGGGTCTGAGTGATGGTGGGGGTCTGGAAGGGGATGGCATGGGCCAGGGGGACACTGGAGGAGACCTGAGCAAGGAGGGGGGGATGGGTCGGGAGGGGGGCCGTGGAGCCGTAGAGCCACCTGGGGCTGGAGTGGGCAGGAGTGGTGACCATTGGGGTGCTGAGGGGACCCCATGGGGTGCTGGTGACACTTGGGGCTCCAGGGTGGGCAGTGAGTGTTGCGGTGCCCAGTGGCGCTGTTGACCATTGGGGCACCTTCAGATCAAAGCCAGCGCGGGGGCTGGGAGCGCCGACGCAAAGCGGCTCACCTCAGCAGCACCAAGAACCCCATCCCCCTTCTGCTGTGCCATCCTACGGGCATTTGGGGCACCTCTGCTCCAGGGTTCACACAGCTCCTCTCCCTGGAGCCTGCTGCGAGGTGGGAATGCTGCGTGCCCCGGAGGATTTTGGAGGAAGGCTTAGCACCCAGCAGAGAAACTGCAGCCTTGGAATCCTGTGCTGCCCGTGCACGGAGCGTGGGATTTACAGACCTGCTCGTGTTAGTGGGCGGCGGGGATGGAGCCTGCGGTTTTGTAAGTGAAACGGGCACAGGCTGGAGCCGTTCCCGGGTTGTTTCCAGCAGATCCCTCTGCCCCAGTGCCTTAAGACTCATCGTCCCCACTCCTCAGGGAGGGGAGCTGCGGGAGTGGAGCTGCTGCAGGTCCAAGGTTGCCCCACCCAGCGTTGGCTGGACCTGTAGGGATTGCCCTTCTCTACCGTGCTTTCTTATCCCGGTGGTGCTGCTGAGCCATAGTTTGGCTCTGTGTTTGCATGGTGGCCCCTCTCCCCATGTCCTTCATATCTCCATCACAGCAACTCCGTGTCCCTGTGCAAGCCGCACGACAGGACAACTGGCGTAGCAGAGTGGTGATGGCTGCTGGGCTGTTATCCAGCCCAGGTTGCTTGATCTCGGCATAGGGCTCCTGCCCTTCAGATGAGAATCCCACATCTCCCACTGCACTGCCCAGTCCCAGGACACAACTGTCCCACAGCCCTTGGCCCATAACCTGTAGATACAGCTACAGACAGGGATGTTGATAAATAAATGAGCTTTCTTGTTTCTCCAGAAACAACAACATTTCCACAGGTGATGCCAGTCAATGAAAGTCTTGGGGTCACCGGGGTTTGGAGATGCCATCCTGGAAGTGATGCCCTGCCCTGATCTCGTGGTGCTGTTCCCAAAGACTTGCTCACCAGACCTCTACCGCTACCACCGCAGATCCCACACGTGTTTCTGGTTGCTGTGACTCCCCAACACCCACAGTTACCTTGGGAGCTGGGGATGTCCCTTCCCTGCTTCTAGACCCTGCACCTCCTGGTCTCCAGGGAGCTCCTCCACCAAGCCACCACACCTCCTCTCTTCTGAATAAGCTGATAGCCACAGCCCGGTCCGGTGGAAGGCTGGAGAGGTGGGAGCACTTGTCTCCTCCCTCTGTGGAGCTGGGGATGGCAATTACTGTCAAGTATGGGCTTCCCATTTGAGGACAACCATGAGCCAAGCTGGGAGCCGCAACTGTATGATGAGCCAGAGCACATGACACCTTCTGCTCAAAAACACAGGAGGAAGAGCAGCAGCCATTTGGGGCAGGAGATGCCGAGCAAAAGACCTGAGACACAAAAAAGAGATGCAGAGGGAGAGACCTTAGGGCATGCATGAGGAGGTGTGTGAGGGGAAGATTGAGGAGGAAGCAGAGGAGATCGGTAGGAGGGGGCACTGTTGGAAAAAGGTGTTCCATGCTGGAGGTGGTACCCCTCTGAGGGGACTGCAGCCCATGGAGCACCCATGCTGGAGCAGGAACACTGCTGAGAGAATGAAAGCCATTGAGGAACCCCCACTGGAGCAGAGAAGCAGTAGGAAGGCAATTTTGAATATCACCATAGGTGGAGACTCCACAACATCTGTGGGCAACCGGTTCCAGTGTTTGGCCACCTACAAGAGTGTTTTCTTCTGTTTGGGTGGAATTTCCTGGGTTTTTAATTTGTGCCTGTTGCCTCTTGTCCTGTCTGTGGGATCAGCCGAGAAGGGTATGGCTCCCTCTTCTTCATTCCCTCCCACCAGATATTTGCAGGGCTCTGTGTGTCCCCTTGTTGAACATCCATCATGAGGTTCCTCTCAGCCCACTTGTCCAGCCTGCCGAGGTGTGTCTGGATGGTAGCACGACCATCTGGGGTGTCAGCAACTCCTCCCCACTCTGTGTCATCTGCAAAGCTGCTGAGGGTGCATCTCCCCAGTGTTCAGGTCATTAATGAAGATGTTGAACAGGACTGGCCCCAGCATCCACCTGTGCAGTAGTCCACTAGTGACTGGCATCCAGCTGGACTTTGTGCCACTGATAACCACACTCCGGCCTGTTTTCCGTCCACTGTCGACCTACCTAACCAGACTTCTCCAGTTTGTCTACAAGGATGTTATGGCTAACAGTGTCAAAAGCCTTACTGAGGTGGAGGTAAACAACATCCACTGCTCTTCCACCAAGCTAGTCATCTCACCGTAGAAGGCCATCAGGCTGGTGAAGCATGATTTCCCCTTTGGCAGTCCATGCTGACCACTCCCCATCAGCTTCTTGTTTGTCATGCACTTGGAAATGGTTTCCAGGTCATAATTCTCGTCCTCCTTTGAGATAGGTGTGATCCCATGTGCAATCCCATGCACAAATCCAGGCCGGACAGAGAACGGATTGAGAACAGCTCTGAGGAGAAGGACCTGGGGAGTACTGGTTGATGAGAAGCTCAATACGAGCCGGCAATGTGCGCCGGTGGCCCAGAAAGCCACCGGCAAGCCGGGCTGCATCCCCAGCAGCGTGGCCAGCAGGGCGAGGGGGGGGATTCGGCCCTCTGCTGCTCTCTGGGGAGACCCCCCTGCAGTGCTGCCTCCAGCTCGGGGGGTCCCAACAGCAGAAGGACACGGAGCTGTTGGAGCGGGGCCAGAGGAGGCCCCGGAGATGATCAGCCTGGTCTAGTGGGAGGTGCCCCTGCCCAGGGCAGGGGGGTTGGAACTAGATGAGCTTTAAGGTCCCTTCCAACCCAAACCATTCTATGATTCTATGATTTGCCTTTCTGGGTGCTTCCTTCCCCTCCCTGTGCCTGCTCAAGTCCCCCATGGGCCAAGGACGGGGTGACTTGCCTGTGCAGGGCCACCCCAAGGGGGGCTGCTGTGCCCCTGTGCTGCCGTCCACCACCTCCTGGATCTGCACCCTCCTGCCCGAATCCCTGCAGATCAATGCCCTGCCGGGCACAGGCTGGTGGCCCCAGCTGGGACCTGGCCCCAGGGGGCTTTATTTGGCATTTCCGAGGGGTCTGAGGGCAGCAAGAGCAGGAGGTCCCGCACCAGCACGCCTCTTCTTGGCACTGGCAGTGCAGAGCTTGGAGTCTCCCGACCTTGGGGTTTCCCTAGATTCCCTCAAGTGTCGCTTGTCTGCAGTCATGCAGGTCCATGCAGTTTCATGCAGTTTCATGCAGTTTCATGCAGATCTCATACGTTTCCTGATGCTCTCAGAGCACAATCTTCCCCGCAAGCCTAATGAGCAACCTCACAGGTGTTCATGTGCACACAGAGAGGAGGGCGAGATGTCCTGCCCACCTCTTGCAGGGTCCAGTTCCTGGAGAAGGAACCACCGGCCCGAAGGGCGAGGTGTCCACCGGCGGCTGCTCTGGCAGAGGAAGGACAGGCTCTCTGGGATGAAAGGGCAGAGCCAGACTCCATGTTCCTCCTCCAGCTTTCCTGGTGGGCTTTATGTGTCTCCAGCCTTGCCAGAACTTCTCTTGCTTATGGTGACAACATGCTACGACAGCAGGGAAAAATTCCCTCTTGACCCTGGCTGAGCCCCACCCCAGGAACCAGGAGAGTCACCTCAACAGCCCTGCAAGGCATCCCTTGGACGTCCCTTGCGGAGCTGTAGAAGAGGGCAGGGAAGGGCTATTAGCAGTGCAGGAACAAGGAGGGCAAAGCAGAGGCGTCAACACAAGCAGTGCCACCGAAGAGCCCAGGAGCCCTCTAGTGATGGTTCAGCCATTCTCACAACATTCAGCCCGAAGGCCTTTTTCCCAACCAAGTCAAAACTTGAGGCTCTATCCCTCACCTCCTGAAGCCAGTGGACATTTTCATTTCCTCTTTTCATGCTTTTTATGCCGGGGTGCTTGGGAGACAACCCCAGTGCTTCAAATTGACAAGAAAACAAACCCACAAAACCTCCCAGACTCCCAAATCCATGTTCTAGTCGTAAATGAAAGTTATTGGTCGTGCTAATAGAATGCTGGGGACAGGAGACGCGCTTGGGCAGAGCCCCGAGGACAATGTGCACAGGGGTGGGAAGCTCCCTGCTCTTCCCATCCAAGAGTAGCAGGTCCAACAAAAGGTTTTGCCCCTCCTTGCAAGCTTTGACTTGCCTGTTGCCTGTGGCCATTACAGTTAGGGAGACACTGCCACCACCTGCACCCGGTCATGCATCCCATGCGCTGGTCCTGCTCTGGGACCATCAAGAGGATCTCACCCACCCGGGGCTACCTGCAGGGTCAACTTCTCCAGCTTCCCTAGCCATGCCAGGAGGTCCAACAGGCACGTCAGCAGCAAGAAATGCCCGATCATTTCCAGGTCTGTCCTCTGGCATGGGGTGACTCTGTTCCAGTGGGGCACAGGTCTTCTCGGGGGCAGAAGTGCCAAGCCCTGCACGTTCCCAAGCTCTCACTCACGAGCTCTCATTCCAGAATGCTCACACAGACACCGGTGCTGAGGCTGCAGGCCGGCCAGGCGCCAGGCTCAGGACTGACTACCTCCCCTTTGACTAGTCTCTCTTGGGATTTGAAGATGCTGCTTCCCACACAGGCTTTTATCAGACCCCTTTACTTGGGTATCTCAGTGCTGTTGCAAACAGGTGATTTAGATCTCTTGAAGAACCACTGTCAAAGGTGTTGGCAAAGCTGTTTTAATAGGACGTTGTCAAACGCAGCTTAACAAAGTTGGGTGTCAAGGTTCACTCTATTAATTACTGCAGGGAAAACATACAAAGGAAAACAGTTACCCTGGAGTTAGAAGGATTCACAGGGAGATGGGACACAAAGGGGATGGGAGGCCCTCCCTTGAGTCACGAGGTTCAGAACGGACCCTTCTAAACTTCTCAGAGAGGAGTCCAGGTGCAGTTGGATCCAGACTTAGTCCCAGACTTGACCAATGGTTTATGTCCAGAGGATTTTATGCGTTCCATTAGCATCAGCTCAGTGCGCAATCAGAATTACCAAGGCAAAATCAAAGTTATCGTACTACAGGGCTTTGGGTGATATCAGTCTCTTACCAAAGATCAGCCACTGGGGAAAGGTCTCTCTGCCTCGAGGAGCAACCTTGAGAGGTGTCCCAGCTCAAGGGGAGATCACCGCCATGCAGGCACGCTGCCTCGTGGGGAGCGCTCAAAGATGGCCCACAGAGGCTGTCGTGTTTATGGGATGAAGTGGTTGGCTCGTAGTCAAATCACACGTGACGGAAAGGTAGGCATGAGACTCCTCGTAGCTAGACCTTTCTCGGTTCCTCGATAAATGAAAAGCCACCCACTATACATGTGTTGATCCCCTGATCAGTGATCCAAGCCCTCATGTGTCAGACACATGTGGCGGTGCTCACTGTGTCCCTCTGCTCTTTTGTGGGTTTGCAGAGAAGAGATTGAAACTAGCGGAGCTGTTGGCCCAGCTCAGGCCTTCATCTCCCTTGGAGCCTGCACTGAGCTGCCGCTGCTTTGGTCAAGGGGCCGAGTGCATCCGTCACAAACACAGAGCCGACTCCAGCTGAACGTCGGCGGTCAGGCAGTTGACAGGGGCATTTCAGCCCGTCAGTGTCTGAGACCCAAGCGCTGAACTCGAGCACGAGCTGGCTGCGTGCTTGTCCTGGGGTCAGCTGGGACAGAGTTAAGATTTTATTCTGTAGTCGCTGCTGCGCTTTGGATTTAGTATGAGAATAATTAGATAATGCAGATGATGATTGGGTTTAGTTGTTGCTAAGTGATGTTTACATTAGTCAAGGACTTTTTCAGCTTCCCACAGAAGCGGAGAGGGAGCACAGACAGGACAAGGTGGCCAAAGGGATATTCCATACCACAGATGTCACGCTCCACATCCAAATGGGGGTCAGCCGGGGGCAGGGATCCGTGATCGCTGCTTGCAAGGGCCTGGGCAACCGATCATCAGGTGGTAAGAGCGACTTGTGCTGTATCACTTTACTTTGTGTATTCTTTTACCATTATTAGTATTAGTGTTATCATTATTCGTCTTCTGTTACTGCTCTGTTAGACTGTCTTTATCTCAACCCACGAGGTTTTTCCCCTTTCGCCTCCTTTTCTCCCTCTTCTCTGTCCCCTACTAGGGAGGGGAGTGAGCGAGTGGCTGCGTGGCCATAGCTGCCTGCTGGGCTTAAACCACAAGAGTGCTGGACACAAGTGGAATGGGGTGGCTTTGAGTGTTGATAATAACTGCACTAAACAAGAGTGGTGGGTCCTGAGTCCTCCAGGTAACACAGCGCGGAGACAGACCCACCAGTGAAGAGCACGGTCACCTCTTGTGCTTCTGCACAGGCACTAGATGGGAAGAACGGCGAGTGTGGGGGCCCCGAAGGAGGAAGGTGAACCTCTGGGCTGGAAGAAGGTCTTGAAAGTGGAGGATTTCAACAGGGACAAGTGCCAGAGGACGATGGTAAGAGACCTTGGCAGGTCCTCTTTGAGACAGGTAACGATGAGCAGCCGCGCAGCACAAAACCGGCCGCAACTGTCTGCCCAGCCCTCCAGGACAAGTAGGTCCCAGGACCCTGCCCCTACAAAGCACTCTGGGATCACACCTGGGGTTTGCAGCAGCACCTCCCTTTTTAATCACAGCAGATAAATGTGGTTCAGGTAACCAGCTGGTCGCTCCCACTGGGAACAGCCGTGGCCGGGCTCTGACATGCCGTGTGTCCCTTGGGGCTGCCCAGGCTGTTGGGGCTGGAAGTCTCCTGTGCACTGGTGGCATCAGTTCTCTTGTCTCCTCCAGGCAGCAGCAGCTCCTGGCACCTTCCCATCCAGTGCAGGAGGTGCATCTCGTCCCCCGCAGGTGGTTGGGGAGAGCAGGGCAGCGCAGGAGGGCACAGCACCATCCCTGCTCAGAAAGATGCTCCTGAAGAACCGAATGTGCTCTAGCCGCCAGCCCTGCAGGGGCTTTGCTCTTCCCCGTCCTTCTGGTCTTCCCGCCAGGCTCTGTCCACCTCTAACACCTTGTCTGGATTGCTGGCAGGGCTGTGTGGCTGCAACAGCAGGGAGAAGGTTGCTCTCATGCCCCGAGACCTGTCCTGTCCCAGCCCCACACTCCCATGATCCCATCGGTACCCCATCCTCAGCTCAGGACAAGCCCTAAGCACTCTCTTGGAGCTGCAGAGAGGTAGCCGGAGGCAGGGGCTGACCAAGGACGTTGCCAGGCCAGGAGAAACTGGAGGATGCTGTATCCAGCCCCATGGCTCAAGGTCAGGATCCTTGACCCAGTGCCGACCCCCTGCTACGAAACTGTGCCAGGATCTGTGCACACTTACCGCTGCAGGTCTTCACTGGCAGATACTTTGGCTCCCATCTCCACACCTCCCATCTCTCCTGGAGCTCAATGTAACACTCCCATCTCCTGAGGGAGGCTGGAGGAGTGGGGCAATACGATTTCTGAAAAGCAAGAGAGGCTTCTCAGGCAGCAGGCAGACGCAGGGGTCTGTCTCCCAAAAGCACGCGCCCCAGGGCAGGCTGCAGCCGGGTCGCTGCAGATGTAGCAGAGGCATTAGGAGAATCACTGCCGCAAGTCCCCGCAGGGACGTCGGGGCTGGACCAGGGGCTCGCTGCGATTCCTGAGCGGCACAGCTGAGATGCAGCAGGTACCTGCTGGGGAACTTTTGGTTTCCTTTGTTATAAACTTCTTACCAGGCACCCTCGGTTCTCTTCTGGATCCTCCTTTCTCTCTTTCTTGTCAATCGCCAACTTCAATACAACACACGCTGTCCTCTGTCAGGCGAGGGGGGAAAAAGAGCGGATTTTGGTGTGAGGGGCCACCAGAGGAAATGTCTCTGCACAGCCCAGCCCAGCCTGGGTTTCCCCACAATATGGGGGAAGCAAGGCAGCTGTGCCATGCGGACCTCCACATGCCCAGCCCTGCCTAGGGGAGAGAAATGCCGTTCCTCTGCCTGGCTGAAAGAGCTGCCGGTACCTGCGGGTTCAGGGCAACCATGCTGGCCTGCCAGGCCTGCTGTTCTGCCAGCTCGGCCCTTTCTTGCTTCTCCTCCTCCTCCAGCAAGACTACCTGGAGATTTCGTTCCTCTTGCGGCATGCACAGGTAGCATATCTCCTGCAGGGCCCACAGACACACGTGCAGACAGTGTTAATATCACGTAATGGGTTCTGTGCCTCATCCCAGGCCCTTCTGGCTGCTGCTCCCTGTCCCTCGTGCTGTAATAGCACTGCTCCACTGTTCGCCATGACACAGCGGTGACACACGGCAAGATCACCTACCTGTCCCACTCTGTGATGGCCTTTGCAAGCAGGGATTTCACTCTTCCGTCTGCCTTGACGAGTCCTTTTGCTCTTGCTCTCCCGCGTGGAGCTCCCCCCAGTCACCGGTGACACACTAGAGATACAGAGCGGGCAGAGTTTGGACTCCACCAGAAATACTGGCATCTCCTTTGCGAGCACAGGCTTGCGAGCTGGGCACTCGCCTCTGCAGCAGACGGGGGCTGTGCAGCAGAACTGCGTCGCCTGCTCCTTGCCCTCTCATACATGGAGAAAGAGATGCTCAGAGTGCTCAGGATGGGCCCTCTGAACTGACCCTGCAGAGCCACCAACTGACGATGATGTGAAGGACGGTCTGCTGGTCACCTTGATGGGCTGGGGGCTGCAGGGGGTTTTGCTGCTGCGGCAGAGCGTGAAGGAAGGAGACGGGGATATAGAGAGAAAAGTTATCTCATGAAGGAAAACCTCCATCTCCTTTTGCCAGAGGACTATTGTACCTCTCAAAAAAAGGGACGGGTTCACTTCCATCTAAAGGGAGTAAGAACATCCTCAAGTCCTGGAACCAAGAAGCCGCATGAGAGTCTCACCAAACCCTACCGCACACTGGGCCTCCAGCAGAAAAAGCCCACCCAAGGCCACATGTCCACAGAGCCTTCCAGAGCTGATAAAGGCCAGGAGCCCCACGCAAACAGCTCAGCCCCCAGAATGGACAAAAGCCTGGTCCTGTCCCGGTGCGCTTCTCCAGGCCACTCACCTTCCTGGTGACTCGACATCCAAGGCTGGCTGACCCTGGACGTCTTCTCTCTCTATCCCTGGTACCACCACACTGGAAAGCTTCCTTCGATGAAGGAGGCTCTTCCCAGGACTCCTCCCTGCAAGAGAGACGGGAAACTGCCTTGGAACAGGTGGACCACCCAGCATATACCAACCCTCCGCTTCCTTCCCCAAACACACTCCATAAACACAAAAGGCCTTGCCAATATACACTGGTGAATGGCGGCCAGTGGGGATGTCTTCTTCAGCAGACCAACCCCAACCTGCACCGCAGCCCTGGCCAAGGGGCTTCTTCCACGGTGAGCCCCACAGGACACACTCTTTGGGGCAAACGCAGCCACAAGACGGGCATTTTCCTGTCCCGCGCATCACCTCGGAGCAAGGCTTTCTTTCCCTGCCACTGAGGACACAAGGCCTGCAAGCCTCTGTCAGGACCCATCCACTCCTTTGTCTTCTTTCTCACGCCCCTTACCTGCGCCTTTTTCTGCCTCTTGCCGCTGGAGAGACTTCCGAGTCCTCGGAGTGGCAAATAGTGATTGGGCAATCTGAGGCCTGGAAACCACAAGACAACAAACATGAAGCCGACACGAGAGTCTCAACAATTCCTGCCGCATACTTGGCCTCAGGCAGAAACCACCCACCCCAGGGCACATGTCCACAGAGCCTTCCACAGCTGATAACGGCCGGGAGCCCCACGCAAACAGCTCAGCCCCCAAAATGGACAAAAGCCTGGTCCTGTCCCGCTGTGCTTCTCCAAGCCGCTCACCTTTCTGGGGACTTGACGCCCAAGGCTGCCTGACCCTGGACATCTTCTCTATCCAAACCAGGGAACGACACACTGGAAAGCTTCCTTCGATGAACGAGGCTCTTCTCAGGTGGACTGCCTGCAAGTGAGAGACAAGAAACCTCCTTGGAACAGCAGCATCTTTGGGGCAGCTCAGACAAGGAGCACAAGCAGAGCTCCTCAGTCTGCTTGGGAAATCCACTGTGCCAGCACTCTGGACACCCAGGGAGTCTCTTGTCCTAGGAGGACACAGGTGGCTGTGAACCCTCTATCTCGTCCCACTGCAAAGGCCAGGAGTGACACTTTCACCCTTGTGGTACGCCTTCTCGAGGGTTCCTTTTCCCTAGGACACCTCCCGAAAAGCGGGGCTTGCCAGAAAGGCCACAGACATCACAGAGCGTCTTTGGGCCAAACAACTTCACCCAAGGCAAAGAGACCCCGGGCTGCCCGCACTGCTCTGCTAGACACACGTGAGCACTGCTGGGGCCACCGTCAGCCCAAAGACGCTCTTTCTGAGGAGTCTTTCAGCAATTCCAACAGAAGGGACCAAGCTCACAGCTCCCAACCTGCCACGCTGGTGGAGCACACACTTGGAGACTTTTGACAATCTTCCCAACACAACCTCACTCATGAAAACAGGTGGAACACCCAGCGTATACAAACCCTCCTCTTCCTTCCCCTTACGGCAGAAATTGCTGGTCAGAGGGAGGGGCAGCTGCAGTCCTTTTTGGCTCCATCCAGCAGAAACACACTCGACAAACACAAAAGGCCTTGCCAAGGTACACCGGTGAATGGCGGCCAGTGGGGATGTCTTCTTCAGCAGACCAACCCCAACTTGCACCGCCACCCTGGCCAAGGGGCTTCTTCCACGGTGAGCCCCGCAGGACTCACTCTTTGGGGCAAACGCAGCCATAAGACGGGCATTTTCCTGTCCCGCGCATCACCTCGGAGCAAGGCTTTCTTTCCCTGCCACTGAGGACACAAGGCCTGCAAGCCTCTGTCAGGACCCATCCACTCCTTTGTCTTCTTTCTCACGCCCATTACCTGCGCCTTTTTCCAACCCTTGCGGCTGGACTGACTTGAGAGTCCCCCGAGTGGCAGACCGTTCTTGGGCAATCCGAGGCCTGGAAACCACAAGACAACAAACATGAAGCCGACACGAGAGTCTCACCAAACCCTGCCGCCCACTTGTCCTCCAGCACAAAACGCCCATCCCGGGCCACGTGTCCACAGAACCTTCCAGAGCTGATAAAGGCCAGGATCCCAACGGAAACAGCTCAGCCCCCAAAATGGACAAAAGCCTGGTCCTGTCCCGCTGTGCTTCTCCAAGCCGCTCACCTTTCTGGGCACTTGACGCCCAAGGCTGCCTGACGCTGGACATCTTCTCTCTCCAGCCCTGGTAATGCCACAGTGGACAGCTTCCTTCGATGAAGGAGGCTCTTCTCAGGAGGAATGCCTGCAAGTGAGAGACGAGAAACCTCCTTGGAACAGCAGCATCTTTGGGGCAGCTCAGACAAGGAGCAAACGCAGAGATGCTCAGTCTGCTTGGGAAACCCTCTCTGCCAGCACTCCAGAGACCCGGATTGTCTATTGTCCTAGGAAGACACAGGCGGCTGCGTACCCTCTATCTTGTCCCACTCCACAGGTCAGGAGTGACACTTTCACCCCTGTGGTATGCTTTGTCGAAGGTTCCTTTTCCCTAGGACACCTCCTGAAAAGCGGGGCTTGCCAGAAAAGCCACAGACCTCACAGAGCGTCTTTGGGCCAAACAACTTCACCCAAGGTAAAGAGAGCCTGGGGCTGCCTCCACTGCTCTACTAGACACACGTGAGCGCTCTCACACTGCTTCTTCTTCAGCAGACCAACCGCAATCTGCAGCGGCGCCCTGGCCAAGGGTCTTCTTCCACGGTGAGCCCCACAGGACTCACTCTTTGGGGCAAACGCAGCCACAAGACAATAATTTTCCTGTCCCGCGCATCACCTCGGAGGAAGGCAGCACCTGTTGCAAGCAGGTGATTTAGATCACTTGAAGAACCACTGTCAAAGGTGTTGGCAAAGCTGTTTTAATAGGACGTTGTCAAAGCATGACTTAACAAAGTTGGGTGTCAGGGTTCACTCTATTAGTTACTGCAGGGAAAACATGCAAAGGAAAACAGAGTTACCCTNNCTGGGGTGGGAAACAGTCACTGGGATAGGAGACCATCATGGGGATGGGAAACCACTGGGATTGGAAACCAACAAAGGGATGGAAAACCATTGTGGTGGTGGGAAACCACCATTGGAATGGGAAACCATCACTGGGATGGGAACCCATTGTTGAGATGGGGAACCACCATGGGGATGGGAACCCGTCACTGGGATAGAAAACCATCACTGGGATGGGAAAACACCATGGGGGTGGGAAACCCCCCGGGGATGGGAAGCCATCGTTGGGGATGAGAAACCAGTCCTAGGATGGGAAATCGTGGAGTTGAGAACTCCTTGTGAGATAAAAAATCCAGCCCCAGATGGCTCTGCCCCCCGGTATCGCACCCGTCATCCCTCTTTTCTTCCCCCAACACAGAGGGTCCCTCTGCAGCTGCCAATGGCCTCAGAGGTGCCCGGCAAGAGCATCACCACCCCGTCCCCCACCCCATGGCTCAGCGCTGGGGCACAGGGACCACCCGTGCTCCACACCCTGCCTGGCAGCGCTTAGAGCCCAGCGGAGGCGTTCCTGTGCTGGCAGGGGACAACCTGCAGGTGCAGGACCAGCCATCATTCACCATGGACGTCACTGATGCCCACAATATGCTCACCTGGCTCGACACTGTCCCCAGTGTCCCTGGCAGCTCCCCGCCTTCTCAGAGCATGGGGCGGAGGGCGACTGCCCTGAGGGGCGAGTGGCAGCAGTGGCACTGGGGGACTCCTGGGGGTGGTGACGTTCCCCTTACCGGACGCCCAGGGGAAGCAGGGCAGGGTGGCGTTGGTCCTCCCCACCCACTGCCAGAGAGTCCTGGTGAGCCTCCTCAGGGGAGTCCTATGGAGGCTTCAGAGGAGAGTCCTCCAGAGAGCCCCCAGAAGGGTCACCCAGCGGGTCCTCTGAAGGGTCCTCCAGAGAGTCCCTCAGGGAGTTCAGAGGAGACTCCAATGAAGACCCCTATGGAAAGTCCCCCGGAGAGTCCCCTGAAGGGTCACCTGAAGGGTGCCCAGAGGGTCCCCTGAAGAACCCCCTGAAGGTTGCCCTGAGGGTCCCTGGAAGGGTCCCTTGAAGGGTCACACAGAGGGTCCTCTGAAGGGTCCTCAGCAGAGACCCTGAGGGTCCCCTGAAGCTCCCTCACAGCCAGCATCCTTCCACACCATCCTTCTGGCAGGTTCTGAAGGCCACGCTCTCTCCAGGAGGCGCTGGGACCAACCATCCCAGCTGGCAGGTGTGTGACCACACCAGCTCCGTGCAAAAGGGTTGGAAGAGGTTCCAGCAGCAGCCGGACCGCTGAGCTTTCACACTTCCTGGGGCGACACACTGGTGAGACCCCATCTCAAGTACTGTGTTCAGTTTTGGGCCCCTCACTACAAGAAAGGCATTGAGGTGCTGGAGTGTGTCCAGAAAAGGGCAATGAAGGTGGTGAGGGGTCTGGAGGACAAGTCTTACGAGGAACGACTGAGGGAACTGGGGCTGTTTAGCCTGGAGAAGAGGAGGCTGAGGGGAGACCTTATCGCTCTCTACAACTACCTGAAAGGAGGGTGTAGAGAGATGGGGACTGACCTCTTCTCCCCAGTGACAAATAAAAGGACGAGAAAAAGTGGGTTCAAGTTAAGCCAGGCAAGGTTTAGGTTGGATATTAGGAGAATTTTTTTCACTGAAGGGGTTATCCAAAATTGGAATAGGCTGCCCAGGGAGGTGGTGGATTCACCATCCCTGGAGTTGATTAAAAAAAGGGTAGACGTGGTACTTGGGGACATGGTTTAGAAGTGGATTTGTCAGGTTAGGTTAATGGTTGGAGTCGATGATCTTAAAGGTCCCTTCCAACCTTAACGATTCTATGATTCCATGATGCAGGGGATGCTGCACCAGAGGAGGAGGAGGAGGAAGATGAGGAAGAGGAGGAGGAGGGATGGCCGTGCTCACCCTCTCCAATCCCATCGGAGCAGGAGCTGCAAGTCGCGAGTTATGAAGAACTTGCAGGGGAGAAACTCGTGACACAAGTGATGGATCGGTGAGTTGATGAGTTGGACATGTCTGTGCGGAGGGGACAGACCCCTTGTCTGTGCATTCGTCTTCTTTCCTAATGAGCTCGTCAATTAAAGCTCAATTTACAGAGTACATCGTCCTGTAAATTTGAGAGATGCAAACGGACCGTGACAGGGGACATGAGGACATGGGAGTGGGGACACAGGGGTGGGGAGGAGGTGGCTGGGGACATGGGGGGAT
>VZSZ01011745.1:27634-55814 GCA_013398815.1 Ibidorhyncha struthersii
GCGGGGAGCTGGCCCCGCGAACCGTGGGCGCAGGGAGCTGGGGAGGGGGCAAGGGCCGGCGGGGCACTGGGAGTCGTGCAGGAGCTGGGTTGGACTCTGCTCAGCAGGGGCTGATGGCCAGCACTGGGCTCGCCACGACCATGGGTGGGAGATGGTGAAAGGCCTGACCTGCTGTGGTGGCCACACGGCTGGACTGGGCTGAGTGCGAGGGCAGTGCTGGAGGTCTCTGACTCAGGGCTGTTGTTAGTCTTTATTAGGAGGGATGAAATGAGCTCATAAACCTCGGGGTCAGGCTGGATTTGGGGTTGGTGTCCTCAGCTGGGGTGAGTCTCCCTTTGCAGGCCTGTCAGCCTGGGGGTGACACAGGCAGGCTGACAGGAGATTCCTGCTCCTCTCCCTGCTGGGGTCTGTGGCACGAGTGGGTCCTCGTCACACCCAGACTCCGTGTCCCCAGGTTAGCTCCTGCGGCGGGAGCACCCTGGGCTCTGTGAGCGAGTGGGGAGCCCAGGGAGGGCTGTGACTGTAGAGGGGAGGGTGCGGAGCCCAAAGCATTCAGCAGTGGGGCAGTGATGGTGGGAGGCCTGTCTCATGTACCCCCCGGGGACTGTTTGCGCCTGGGCACAAGGAGGGAGGCGCAGTGCTGCGGCCACGGTGTTTGTTTCCCAGAAAGGTGTTGGCCAGGGCGGCCTTCCAGCTGCAGCCACAGGGACCCAGATTGTGGGGGCAGTTTGGAAGGAATTTGTCCCCACTCGCGATTTGGCCACAGCCCAGGGGAAGGGGACAGTTTCAAGCTGCTCCTGTCCTGCTCTGGCTGTGCTGACAGGAGCCCTCCTGCCTTACATGTCCTGTACCTGGATAAAGACTTGGATCAAGCGATGCCACAGGCTGGTGTCTCTTGCTGGAAGCACGAGCTCCATTTGAAATATTCACAAGAAGCAAGGCAGGGCTGCGTTTGAGGCTCACTCGCTTTCCAGCATGTCTATACAGTGACAAATGGCCTGGCCATTGAGTGGGAGAAGCTTCAGCTCCTTTGAGGAGCAGGCGCAGGTCCTGGATGGCCGTGCCTCCCACGGCTGTGTCCCAGAGTTGGGGGATTTAAGTTTTAACCTCCAGCCTGTGCTAGGTGGGCACAGCTAGAAGCAAACTGCAGGGTGGAATTACACAGTTCCAGCTCAAAACCCCCCATAAGGTCACTCTGCTCCTTCTCTTGTGCCAACTAAGAGAGCTCTGAGTCTGTTCGGGCTCAGCCAGCATCAGGTAAGCTGTCCTCCACCTTCTCCTGGGGCAGCTCATCCTGTTTGTGCCTCAGAGGTTTGGTCTGAGCTTTGGGCTTGCAAACGGCCCCTTGGTGAGCACTGGAACAGAGGGCGAGGGGAGGCTGGAGGGGTGAGGGCTCCTTTGGAGCCCTTTCCCAGCCAGGAGTCGGAGCTCATTCCTTTTCCCTAGACTAAGCAGCCCTTTTCCCAGTGGCAGAGGGATTTCAACACAACTCCCAGGACCTTGGGCTTTCTCCTGAGGTGTGTTTAATGTGACCATGTGAGTTTTGAAATAGACAGCTGGTTTTGTTGGGGATTGAAGCAACTTGGTGTAGGGAGTGTAGGACATCTGGCATCCAGAGAGGGAGGGACAGGCATAAGTTCCTCAAGCGCGTGATGTTTCTCTTCTCCTTCTCCCCCAGCTTCTCAGGCAGAGCTTGGAAGCTCAACTACCCTGCTCAGTTTGTTTTTTATCTTTCAGGCATTTAAAGTCTTTGAGCGGATGGCCCGGCAGGATGACGAGAAGAGGCGCCAAGAGCTGGAGGCGAAGCTAAGGAAGAAGGAGGAGGAGGAGGCTGCTGCATCCACTGAGAGGGTGAAACTGCCCCCTGCAGCTCAGGAGGTTGAGGTCGAGACAACAGCAGAGCATCTCCCAGCACCGGATGCCGGGGGAGCTGCGGGGACGCAGGAGTCGGCCGTAGCCCAGGACGCAGCCCCCAGTCCTGTGTTGGCAGAGCCCCTGGGGGCCACTGCCCCGGCAGAGCCCCGGCCAGCAGAACTGCCCACGTAAGGGTCTCTTACTTTCTTCGTGCTCCTGCCAGGGGGAGACAAAACCACAGAGTGGTGTTTGCTGTCCTGCTTTACAGCCCTTTTTGGGGAAAGTGGCCCTCCTCTGTGGGCACTCAGCCCATTGGGAGGTTGTGAGAATCTCCCTTGCGGGCTCCTATGGCCAGAGACATGGTGTAATTCCCCACGGGAGGGCAGGGTTTGTTCTCCTATGGGTGGTTTGGTGTCTGCCCCTCTGCTCTGAGTGGGGAAGGTGGCACGTCCCTGTCCACAGCCCCCAGAGCTGGGCTGATCTCTGCAGCTTCTCCTTGTGCTGGCTGTGGTGAGCAGCATCCCTTTTCCAGCACTCACCGTGGTGCACCTGGGCTGATGGTCCTGTCCATCGCAGCACTGGGAAAGCCTGGTACCATCTGTGACCCTTTTCTCGCAGAAATTCAGTGTCAGGCTCCCCTGGTGTGCTGTGAGGTGTCCTGGCAGGTGGCTAGGAGGTTGCACAGGTACCTGCAGTACCTGTGATTGGCACGGGCAGGCCTGGCTGCCTGGCAGGCAGTGGGGCCAGCTGCGGTATCAAATACACGTGGCCAAAAATGGGTTTGGAGACCTCAGGAGGTCTCTGGCCCAGCCCTTTACTTAGAGCAGGGCCAACTTTGAAGATCAATCATGCGCTGCAGAGAGTTTTCCCTTTAGCTGTGTTCTTTCACCAGACTCCATCGCTTTCAAGTGGGGCTAAGCAGCCTTGACTTTTACAAAAATGTCCTTGTTTCTAAGTCCTTCCAGGGTGTCTGTGGCTCTTGCAGCTCGGCTCTGTCCGCTGAGCAGTGGGAGCTGAGCTCGAGTGGGCCAGCATGGCCTTTATGAACTGTTCACTGACACGTGGGGTCCTGTGCAGGTTCCGCTCATCCTTCCCTGGGCGTCACCTTGACCCCGAGCCCAGGCAAAGCTGTCTCACCCTCTCTTGGGGCATCATGTGCCATTGAGTTCAAGCTCCTGTTTCTCCTTGCTGCCCGAGTCAGTGCTTTGCCTCACCTCAGGGAGGGGTGCTGCGAGCAGTTTGTGGCAGATCAGCATCTCCTTCTTTCCCCCAGTGTCTGTCGTGGTCAGAACCCCACGCAATATCCATGCCGCCCCCCACCTGCTCACCACTGCTTTCGTGGTCGTACGTGGGGCTTCGCTGCGGTCCGTCCCTGCTGTCCCAGTGGTGCTTGGCAAGGAGGACAGCTTGGGCCGGTGATCCCTGTCCTCCGGGACAGGTTTAGACACATCGACGGTGAGAGCAAGCTGCCGGAGGGAGGAGGGCTTTGCTGGCATAGCAGCAAGGCCTGGAAGGAGTGGGGTGGCTGATGCCCCCGAGGGGCAGGGAGCCTTTGGAGCCCAGACTTCGGGGGCTGTAGGCCCTTGGCATGTGAAAGGGACGGTCCGAGAACCAAAATCCCGGGGGCAGAGGAACAATAAGTGGCAGGGTATGGTGGAGTTGGAGCCTGCAGCCTCGGCTCCAGGCAGCGGTAGAGAGGAGGGCCCGAGCATGGGAGCTGTCGTGAGGAAAGGGAAGGGTGTCGTCTGCACCCAGGCAAAGTGACAAGGGGGAGATGGACTCATGCTTGACTCAGCTGGTCTGACATGCATCCCACAGGATAAAAATAAGCTAGAAAACCAAAAATTAACTCACCTGAAAAGCCACGTACTGCTGCCTGTACCGGAGCTGTCCTGCGAAAGAAAGATTGTCCCCGGGGCTGTCAGTCTGACACCTGTCCCAGCGCAAAATTAATGAGCCAAAAAAAACCCTGTTAGAGCTGGCAGGACTCTGCGTTCAGGCTGTGTGGCCACAGCACTGACCTGTGTGATTCCAGCCCAGCTTTATCCTAAAGGGAAAGGAGGGGGAAGGATGTGAGGCTGCCAGTGGGAAGGAGCTGGGGCTGGCCTGAGCACGGGCTGCTCGAGCCCCCTCGCAGCCCAGGGTTGTTGCATTCTGCCACATGAAATTTTGACTCAGGCTTTTTGTTGTGGGGGCAGCAGCTGTTGCGAGTGGTATTTAGCTGCCTGAAAACAGATGTCAAGGCTGCGGGAAGGAGACTGGAGGGATTCAGAAGGAAGCTGAGGGCCGGTGCGGGGGCAGGATGTGTCTGATGGGGCCAGGTTCTGCTGCGGGTAGGGAGAGCCCAGCCCTTGCATCCTCTGCCTTTTGAGCGTCTGTCCTGGCACAGCCGGAGAGTGGCCCCTGACAGACTTCAGACACTCGGATGCTGTTCTGCAGCCTGCAGACGTGGCATGGAGCACAAAGCCCTACGCGGCAGCTCTCTCGCCGGTCTAGCCGTGAAAAGAAGGTGCCTTCAGCTGAATGCAGGTGCTCCTGCAGCTTCTGCCCTGCCCAACAGGCTTTTCTGCCTTTCCGCATCCTGCCTGCACCTGCTCCAGCTGCCCCAAATGTGCCAGCAGGGTAAAACACTCGCTGCCCTCTTGGCACCTGCCCGGTTTGGGTGCGTGGTGGGCGAGAGCGGGTGCAGGAGAACCCGTCCGTCGAGGCATTGCAAGCCCGGTGGTTTCCAGGCCAGGAGTGGAGGGTGTCTGTGGGCTCCAAGTAGGGCAGAGCAGCCAACAGGTTTGTCAAACGGCTGTAGTTGGTTTCTGTGCCTCTGGGGGGCACTGGAGCCCCCCAAAAGGCAGCAGGGACCAGGAGCAGGCGTCCTGGGCACCCCTGACAGACTATTAATAATTTAACCGGCTGCTTAATTCTGCACAGCCCCTTCTGAGCAAAACCCAGAGCCACCAGCCTGGTTACGAGGGGTGCATGAATAATGCGCAGCTCCGGCAGCAAGAATGCAGAAAAGAGCTTAAACAAAAATATTTTCCATCTCCCTTCCCCCCAGCCCTCTATCCGCCACCGGTGAAGAAAACCGCTGCCACCAAAATCTATATAAAAACTCGCTCATTCTGTCAACCTGCCTGCTTGGTAAATGTAGGGCAGGTACCATCCCAGATCTGCCAGCTCCCATCAGAGCCTCGCTGCGCACCCGGGTGCTGGGGAGCTGTTGGTGAGCATCTTGCAAAGCGCAGCGAGATGGCGGCAGCTTTTTTTGGGGTTGATCCGGAAGGGGAGAGCAGGATCCAGCTGACTTTGCGGGTGCAGAGGATTGCCCGCAGGCAAGGAGGGTGGCAGGGCTCGGTTGCTTGCTGCCAGGGGCTCGGCCAGGTCTCCCCGCATCCCTCGCCTTCCCCGCCTGTGAAAGGCAGGTGATGCAGTTCCTCTTCACTAGGAAGGCTGCCCCGTAAACATGCTGAGGACTGGAGTGTCTTTGGGGTGACTGGCGTGCCAGGAGCTGTGCCGAGGGGGACCAGAGGTCTCTTTGGTGCCGCTGAGGAAACTGGCTTCTCAGCCTGGCTTGCAGCTGCCCTGGGGTGCTCGCCTTCCTTCCCCGGTTATCTTTCTCGTGTGCTCTCCCCACCCCACTGGGAGGGCAGAGGGGAGTGTGCCCCCTGCCTTGCACCGCCACCATGGGGCTGCTTGTCCCGGGAGCGCGCGGCCCGGGCTGGCATTGCAGCTGCACAGCTCACACAGGCCCCCGGCTCTGGCTCTTCCCCCATCTGCTCCCAGAAGCCATCCTCGCCTGAGCTCAGCTCCTAATTTTGAACACCTCCGCCGCCCAGCACCCTCCCCTTCCCCCAGCTTGGATTTCATCCTGCATATATTTGCCACACAGCATTTAAAATAGAGCCCGACAGCCCACGTGTGGCACTGCGCAGCCCGGCCTGGGCGCTCAGTTCGTGCTTTCCGACTCCAGTTCCTGGCTCCCCTCTGTTTCTTTCTGAGTATGAACTGGGGGGTGTGGCTCTCCTCCCCCGTCCCGTGAGCCCCATCCCGGGGTTATTCTGTGTGCAGGCAAGAGGTGGTGGCAGGAGGTTAGGAGCTATGGCTCTGAAAACCTGTGCATGATAGTGAATGTCCCACCTTCATATATTTCTCTGTCCGGCCTTTGCGTCTCACCTGGGTGCTCTGGCCAGGCATGGTCAGGATGGGCAACCTCTGGGCTGTATCTTAGAGACCATCCTGGACCTTGGGAGAATGGCCCACTGGAAAAAGAGCAGCGAGGCATTTGATTGTCAGGCAGGGGAGGTCTCCCAGAGATGGATCTTTAGGGCTGCACAGATGTTGAGGAGTTCCCCCAAAAGATGATGGTTCCCCACGGGAGACTCCAGCCTGGCTCCTGCTTCCCCCTGGGCAGCGGGGAGTTGTGGGACCTGCTGGTCCCTCATGGAGCAGTGGCACCCACACAGCCCAGGTCAGGTGTGCACAGTGTGCCCAGGGCTGGAAACGGGACCAGCGGGACACGGAGCACCGGTGAGTGCCGGCCAGGCCGAGGAGGATGTGCAGTGCCTCAAACCCTGGGGAGGGTTTGCAGCTGCTGCTGGGGGAGCCAGCGTGGTGACTCGCGCTGCTGAGCCGGAGGAGAATGAAACCCTGCGACCTCCACGGCTCAACCGTTCACCTCCTTCAGCGTGGAGAGGGAAGAAGTGGCTGTAGGAAGGGACTGTGGTGAGAAAGGGGCTGTTCCCTGCTCCAACAATACCTGGGTTGGACCTCGAAGGAGACCCTGCATGTCTTTTGCCCTGCATGAGCTGGGGAAGAGACTCCCCATGCCCTGTGCTTGCAGCATGGTTATGCCAAGAAAGGGAGAGAACAGGCAGCAGCGTTCCTTCGCCCTGTCCCGGCCCTCGCTGGCCAGCAAAGCCCTGTCCACCCTGGCCAGGTGAGCTCTGCCGCAGGGCCGGCCGGCCGGCCGCTCGCTGCTCTACCGTCCCTGTAAGTGGGTGGCAGGGCTCAGCAGCGACCTACAAAAATCACTTGTGTACTTTCCGGCTCACTGTCCCTAGCGAGAGGCAGAGCAAAATTGAACTGAAATGTGTTAATCTGGTGAGCGGACTTCTCTGACACTCCAGCTCTCTTCTCGGCCACTTCCATTCCCAGAGCCCCTGCGGCCTGGGGTTAACCCTTTGCGGGGCACGCTGGGGAGCATCCTCGAGATGACACAGCAGCGCTCTGGGAAATTTCCATGAGGCTCCTGTGTGAATCTAATTCAACTTAGCAACGGCTTGGCTTTGCTGGAAGCCCAGATGGATTTTATTTTTTTTTTTTTGTTCATTGCGAGGTGCTTGCAGGCTGGGCTTTCTGGCATGGCTTCATTCTCCTCAGGGTGCCGGGCAGGGGAATTTCACTGCTGGTCACCCTCACGGGGGAGCAGGGCTGTGGAGAGGAGATATCGCTGCATATTGCCGGCTTTGAGGCTAGTTTTGTTTGACTCTGAGGTGTTGTTATCCCAAGCTTTCTTCTCTAAAGCCTTTTGCAGGAGAACAGGCAGGGGAAGGGAGCGAAGCCCGTGGATGCTCCTGTTCAGCCAACTCTGGGACCGTCCAGACCAGAAGCTGGTTAAACTGGTTTCCTTCCCTGATATCCCTGTGGGCTTTCCTGGTGAGCTCACCACAGAGTCCGTGCTGTTCTTCCAGCCTGACCCAGAAAGACAGAGCTGATCCTGATCCATATTTAAGGGAGAGTCTGTCCTGGTTCTGATTCCTTTCGCACGCATGAGCTGCACAGAGGTGCCGCAAGGCACCTGGGGCTGCGCACGGGGAATTCCCCCGGCGCGGCCAAGGCCCATCACGAGCAAGAGCCAGACAGACCTCAAGAGAACAGCCTGACCTGGTACAGCCGAGCTCCATCTGGCCCCGTATCCTGTCTCCAACAGCGGCAGACGCTTGGGGAAGAGGAGAAGAACAGAACGAGCGTGTGGTGATACTTCCTCCGTGTTTTCCCCCTGCCACCGGCAAACTGCGGCTCAGTGGCTTTCTGAGCCAGAGCGAGCGCTTGGTCTTTCGCGTCTCTCGGTGCATTATTTTGTTTCCTTTTGTCTCTGAATTTCGGCCTGCGAATGCCTTGGGGTCTCGGTGGCAGCATCCTGTGGCAAGTCCAGCACTGTGCAGCAAGTCCGGTGCTGTGCTGTACCGCCATGTGCAGCTTTTGAACCCCTCCCTGCAGGTGGAGACGCAGCGAGTGCTTCCCCGTTTCCCTTCACCCTGTGTGGGCTTTGCCCACCGTGTTCTGTTCCCCCTTCAGCCTGCTTTTTAGGCTGAAGAGTCCTCATTTGCTCAGTTGTTTCTCGCTTGAGCATCCTCCTGCTCCTCCTTACATGATCCTCCGTTGTTCCATGCCAATGCTGGGGTGGCGAGGGCCATCCCCGTGCTCTGTGTGTGTGTGAACCCATCAGGGTTCTCCATTTCCTACCCCATTTCTTTGCTCCTGGGCTGTCCCACTGTCCCAGTGAGGCCAAGAAACCTTCTTCCAGCCACATTGTTCCTCCCCCCCAAGTCAAAGGGCATCACTCAAACCCATTTCCTCCCCTCCCAGCGCTTCCCAGCGCTGGTGGGAGCTGCAGCCCGTGCCAGCTTGGGAACATGAGCTTCACGAAAGCCTCGCCACTCAAAAATCCCGTGTTGACCAGACCGCCCTCCTCCCACGTGCCCAGGAGACGAAAGGCAGCACGTCCTGTGCTCGTCATGTAATGCAAAGGCTGTTTCGCTCTTGGGAGCTGCAGTGCTGGACCTGAGGTGCTGTTGTGTTTGGTTTCTAGGAGGCATGTGTCCAGGTTATACTGGGGGAAGTGGGGAAACTTCTCTTTGAGTTAAGTCCTCCCTGCCAAGCAGAGTCTTCTTGCAACAGAGAGAGGCCATGGCTTCCCGCTGGGAGAATTATTTTAATACGTAAGCCTTCTCCCACAGCGGTGGAAACTCAACTGCTTGGGAAGCATCTTTTCAAAGGGCTGAAATGCTTGAGCCGAGGATGAGATCCCCCCAGCCCTCTGTCTGGTGCAGCCCTCGACTGTAACGAGCCTTTTGCAGCTGATGAGGAATCAGTCGGGGCCCAATTTTCCAGCGCTTACACAGGAAATCGGACTCCGCCGGTTGGGTTGCTGAGATCAGCAGCGAAGTGCCAGTTCCCCTGTCATGCACTGAATCGCTTAGGGCTTTGGTTGCCCTACCAAGGTACTGAGCTCCAAAATTAGGTCCCGGGACCAAAAATAACTAAATTAAAACCTATAAATTTTTCTCTTAACAAGCAGAAAATCCCAGGGCTGGAGGCCGAGGGACAGCGTGTGCCTGATTCTTATTTAAAAAAGCAGTATCTGTTTGCTTGTTTTAATATCGCGTTGTTCACCGAAGGAAGCGGCGTAATGTGGAAAACTACCAGGAGCGCACGGGTCTGGCATGGTCCCGTTGTGCCATTAGGTGTCGGGAGAGATTGGGCCAGGTCATGTCGGTGGTGCAGGGGTCCAAGAGGCCACCTTGTCCTGTGCTCCCACAGTTCAATCCCGTTGGATTTCTTTGGCCTCATCCCCTTTTTCCAGGGGAGCTATAATTGAATCCAGCCCGGTTTGGCTGTGCGTAGGTTTCTCGGAGGAGACCTCTGAAATCCAAGGTTGTATAAGCTCTGTGCAAACAATAAAGATCCCAGGGGACTTCTCTGAACAGAATCGTGTCCTGCTGTCCTTGACCTAAATATCCCAGCAGTAGTGAAATCTAGCCCTCTGGTGCCGACGCTCCCAAGCTCTCCTGCGAGCTGGCTGTGGCATTTAAACTCGCCTAATGTCAGTAAGTTGGCTCCGTCAAACGGCTCCATAAATAACTCGGAAACCGAAAGGGAAGGCTAAAAGCTCCCCTGAAGAGTGGGAGCTTGGAAAAGAGCAAGCCTCTCACCTGGCAGGGAGAGGGGCAGAGCGTCTTGGTCCTGTGCGGTGGGACTGGTGGGACTCCAGCTGCTGCGGGTTGGGTGGATTCGCTGTTTGGCTGCTGGGTCGGGCAGTGAAGGCATCGTCTCATGAGTGGTACGTTGGGCACCTGGTAAAGGGGAGCCTTGGCTCCCTCTCCCCACAGCATCATCCAGGCTTGATGATACAATGCGATACAGGGGGAAGGTGTCTTGATGTGCTCTGGTTTTGGTCGTTGGTCCCGTCATGGTGATGAGTTGAAGCTCTGTGGTTTCCTGAAGGTGAGGAGACCTTCCTTTAGAGCTGATGGTGGGTACCACAGGCTGGAGCCCCAGGCTGCATGGCCTGGCCGGGACGTTCCTGAGTTTTGGAGGTGAGGGGGAAGGTATCGGCTTCCATATTTCTGTATTTTTGAGAACAGGACCACTAAGGCTGTGCATTGCAGCCTTGGAGGTGTATACTCAGGAGCCCCGAGGCTGGGGCAGCAAGCCATTGGGGAACCGCTGAGGAACTTCTGTCCACTCTGGGGGTGAAGGAGACCATCCAAACCTGGATTTGGGGTGTTCTCCCCCAGCAACCCAAACACACCTGGGCTGGAAGAAACCCTGAGGGTTGGGAGGACCCCAGAACCACCCCCCAGGCCACTGCTGCGCTCAGGGCTGGAGCTCACTGACAGCCGGAGAGCAGTGGAATGGAGGAGAGCAGTGGAATGGATCGGAGTGGATCCCGAGGCTTGTTGACTGCGGGTGTGAATTGAGCTGTTAGAGGGAAGGGTTTGGTATTCAGCTTGCTTAACGCTTTGCCGGAGACCTAATTAGCTGAAGTGTTCTGTACAAAGGGAGCCTTTATGAAACACTGGGTGCCTCCAGGACTTCAGCGAAGGTGCTGAGAGCCCGCAGTAAGCGTTCCTCCTGCCTTGGCGCTTCATGGGCAAAACCAAGAGAGACAAAGTGCGACAGTCCTGGTGTTTTGATGCCAAGAGATGTTAAATCTGGAGGTGGGGGGGAGGCTCCTTCATGCTTTGCTTGTCGAGGGAGCACAAACCTGGTGTTTTCCACACATGCGATCCCTGCAGCCTTGGAAATGCAAGCTTTCCGAAGAGGTTAAACTTTTTGCTTCTCTACTTGTTGCTCGGCTGTTCCGACACCCGCGTTGGTACCCCAAAGAGCAAGTTTGATCCTTGTCAAATTCATCTTAAAAGCTGGGTTTTTTTTTTCTCTGGCTGTAGTCCAGCTTGAGCTGGGGCTTGATGGAAGCCGTACAGGGGGCACAGACCTTCCCGTGGCTCAAGATGGCTTTGAGTTTTCATCTAGTCATACTTGCAAGCACGGGGCTGGGAGCCAGGAGCTCTGGAAATCTGTGTTCCAAGTGGGCACGTTGGTGCCGTTGGGTGAAGGTGGCCTTTACGGAATGATGTGGAGAGAGCCCTGCCATCTTCTCGCTGCCTGCCCAGCTTGGCTGGCCGCCGCCCCACTTCTCCTGTGATGATTTCCATCCCGGTGGACTGCAGGCAGCCCCGTTAGCACCGGGAAGGCTGGATGCAGGTGTGGTCCAGGGTCCTTCCCCAGGAGGGAGAGCGGATTTATGATGGAGTTAAGGCCTGGAGGCTTCCAGGGGTCTGACGGGAGCAGGAGCCTGGGTGGGTGACCTGAGCGTTACCAGGGCAGGAGGATGGTGGCCGCTGACACAGTGCTGGTTCCCAGCAGAGCTGTGCAACCTGCAGCAGCAGAGCTGAGCATATTGCAGCAGTTTCGGGGAGACAGACTGCAAACGCTCCTCTGGTCCTCCTCTACATCGTCCTCCCCGCTTGTTGGGAAGCCCAGCAAGATGCTTTGAGCCAAGTGATGCTGGCTGTGAACTACAGGAGGATCTGAACATTGCCGCCTTGGTCGAGGCAGAGACGGCGGGGCCACAGCGTGCAGGAGGTAGGGCCCTTCTTCCACCTCACCTCGCGTCCTGCCAGCGCTGGCATTAGAAGCTGTGGCAGAGGTGTCTGGCTCGGAGAAACACACCCCAGGGCAGGTGTTTCCAACCGAGTCAGAGGGGAAAAGCCCTCGGCTACAGCCTTGCTGTGGTGCTGAGTGTCTCGCAGCACGACAGCCTGCCCGAAGTGCTTGCGTGTCAGCAGCAGCTTCTCTTCTTGAATTTGCCGATGCCTTCTTGAGTCATCACAGTGCCGGGGACGCGGGATTAATTATGTTGATGGACGCCACTCGCTCTAGGCTGCTGTCACGGAGCAACAGCCTTGATCCAAACGTCTGATCATTGCAATAAATGCTGGCTGGATTGACGGCGTGCAGTGCATCTCCCTGGAAGGCCCCGCTCGTTGCATGCTTATTTGGGTTAGGCACGCAGACACGTTGTGCCTGATTTTCTCTTTTCCTACTTGCTCAGAACTTCATTATTACTTAATGAGATCTTTCCATTCTTGGCAACCTCTCGAGCTTGAAGAAGGTTTCATGCATCGCACGGGGCCTCTGACAGCGGTTAAAATACAGAGCTGGGGTGTTTTTTCTCTGCTGTTTGCTGGCAGGGTGACTCTGTACAACACCATTCCCCTCTGTTTTCCCCACTCCAAATGGAGAAAGGTCTCAAGGAAGGGAGAGACTTGCAACTTGCTTTTGCAGTGGGGGTGTGCTTGTGGGACCTGATGGGATGTGTTGTTGATGGCAGAGCCCAGGTAGGGTAGGACTGTTATAAATACCTCCTTCAGGAGCAGCTTTGCAGAACGGAGTGGGTCTAGGTCTCCATTTCCGCGTACACTGGGTTGATTGTCTCGCAGCACCAGCCCAGATTTCTCCCCACATCATCCTCCTCGGCTTCAGCCGGTCCTGCTTGCCCAACTTCAGCTATTGAGGTTGTTTCTCTTCTCCACCCACCTCCACATCTGCATCACTTAACTGGCTTGACACGTTTTCCTTAAAGCTGCCTAAATAATTCACCTTGACTGAGAGCAAACAGCACTGCTGGCCCCGGAGGAAGCTTTCTGTGAATGCCAAGTGATTGGAGGATATCTGCTGTACCGGCCCTCGGCGGCCATGGTGGCAGCGGCAGCGCCAGCAGGGTGCAGACCCCCACCCTGAGCTCAGCGGTCTTCTCGGCTGAAGAACCAGCACCAGCTGAGGCAGACCCCTGGTCCCGGCGGCAGCAGACGCTGAGCCATCAGGATGGCATGCGTAGCTCTGCAAAACCCAGGTATCCCGCACTTCCATCAGCCTGCTTCCTGAGAGGGCAGGGAGCCGGCATCAGAAAGCTGAGATGCTCCAGGCTCAGAGGATCGGTTTCCTTAAGTAGTTCTGAAAATCCTTGGGATTTTTTTCTTTTCTTTTTTTTATGGAGAAAAATAGTCCATTGGGATTAGGCCCATATTAGCTCCTTCCCATGATGCTCGCCCACCTCTGCTCCCCCCTCAGCCTGCAGCATTGGGCTGAAGGACGGCTGCTCCCATGCTGCTGTGTCTGTTCCTCAATTTTTGCATTCTTCCACCAGAAATCCTCAGTAAAGGGGAACTCGGTGAGCTGCCCTACCTCTCCTCGTATAAAACATCACACCAAATCCTTCGGCATTTGATTCCTGCTCTTGGTTTCTGTCCGGTGCTGCTTATACAGAGCTGGTGCTGGAGCCGTTGTGCTCTGAGGACAGAAATGTGTTCAGCCGAGTGTCCGCAGAGGAGAGGCTGTCTCTGTCGCCATTTCCGCATCGCTCAGCTCATCGTGCATCACCAACCCACGGAACTGGAAATCCCAGAATAAGAAATGCCCAGAAATCTGTATATAGGGCCCGACATGTGGCTCGACCCTCGGGCATCCAGCCTGCATGCCATGGCCAGCTCTGCCTCAGCCAGCCTCGCTCGAGCAGCACCTCCTGGTGACACCGCCACCTCCCCTCAGGTTCCGGTTGCCTCTCGCTGCCGTTGGGGGGTCTGACCCTGTGCGAGGGAAACGGCTCTGGTACTGGTGACAGTGCAGCCGTGCGGTGCGGCTCCTAGGAATGGAAAACAGATCGGCTGCTTCTCGATGGTGCATTGTTAAAGGTTTCACCTCCCCCAAAATGACACATTGCGAGCAAAAATAGAACAAGACAGAACACACAGACCCACCCACACCATCCCCACCACCCGGCAGCCAAGTGCACGCGGTGCCAAACCCTTGGTTTTAAAAGCTGATGCTTTTTCACCCTCCTTCTCCTCAGCCCTGCCACCACCTGCCCCGGCCTGATGGGCGGTTTGGCGTCCCGGTGAGCTGACCATCACACTGCTATGCTATCACCAGGCTGCCGGGAGCATCGCCATTCAACCCACACCGCGCTCTGGATCCAGCCTCGATCTTCACCTGGTGGGTCTGGGGACAGGGATGTCTCCTGGCCATGGTGTTCATGCAGGGAATTCTCTCGCCCGCTGCATGGTGGTGCTGTTGAAGCAACACAAGGGACAGCTTTGGCATGAGAGCCACCTCCGGTGTGGTGGCACAGCTCCGTGTGAGCCGAGGCTGTCTCCTGCGGACAGCGAGGGAAGTTGCCTCCCAAACCAAGGAGCTGGGTCCAATTTCTTGAGTGCCGCCGGTGTGAAGGGTAGCGTGTGCTAAGCACAGTTGGACCAGGCAAGGATCTGGCTGGAAAACCTCCAGGAAAGGAAGAGCTGCTTCAGGAGATGGTAGAGCTGTCAGCTGTTTGTCAGAGGTGCCTAACGAGGCTGAGGCCTGCATTCGTCATCCCAAATCCTCGTTTGCTCAAGAGCAGGCATGTAAACTTGTAGGGGAATTTACCAAGGCCTTTGGGAGTTCTCCTTGTGATCCAGTTTAGGGGTGCAAAGTTACCCCGTTAGTTTCACACCTGAGGATTTTGAACATCAAGAGCAGAACTGAAGCAGAGATCAGCAATGGTGACTTGCGGGGAGGGCTGGAGGGGTTCGGGCTGGCTGTTAGGGAAAAGAGGGGCGGAGAAGTGATGGCACTGGTCCCCATGCCCCAGCACAAGGGGAAGCTTCTCCCCTGCTGAAGTCAGCTGAGCACAGGGATGGGTTGGCTGGGGCACGTGTTGCCCGGCCAGCCCAGGAGGGCTGTGAGGATGAGGTGGTGGGGCTAAGCTCGTCCCAGCAAGCTGCGTGGGGAGGCAGAGGTGGCTGTGAAGCGTCCCTCCATCAGCCGGCGTGCTGCTCTAGTTACAGCACAGAGGGAGCAAGGACAGAGCCATCCCATGGGGGATGGTCGGCACCGGGACGAAGACTGCTTTCGCTTCTTCGGTAGCGATGCCATGCAGAGAGACGCTCAACAGAGCCATTGCAGAGCAAGTTCTGCCTCAGTTTCCCTGTGGAAGTAACCCAGTTAACACTGACGTCTCCCAGGGCTGTCATGAAGGCGCTCGTTCTCTCGCGGGACAATGAAATCACGCTCGGCAAGCTTTGGGGAGGGCTAAAACATCCAGGACGCACTTGGCCAGGGTCTGCTTAGCCCCAGCACTTTCCTCCCAAGGAATAGACAAAACAAGGATGGACCCAGTGGCTTTGTGGCAGCAAGCAGCTATTCTGGGATTGTATTTATCTGCTGTGGCCATGAGGCGTTTGCAGCTGGCGTCTTAGCCGCACTTGGCTTTGCGCTGGTGGGTTTTCTCCCATCTTTGATGCTCTGCAATCTGCTCTAACAAGCCTTGGCCCAGGCACGGGGTTGCTGCCTCCCCCTTTAACCTTCAAGCTTTTCCCAAGGAAGGCCGGCAGGGGGGAACGACGTGGAATTAAATAGCCATTTGTTGGTTCTTTTCTAGTTCTTTGCTCTCTCTCAGGGAGGTGACAATGCTTGGGATGGCAACTGCCAGCCAAAATGCCTTCCCTCCGGTGTCTCGCTGGCAAGGAGCATGGTGAGCTCTGCTGCACAGCTCAGGTCCACGCTGATTAGAAGGAAACGCTCTCTTAGGAGGAAAAAACCCAGCAGGATTTAAAAACCCCAGTCAGGTTTGTGCTCTGGTTCACTGTGCAGCCACGTACACACATGCTCCAGCCCGAGGATGTCGGGGAGGAGGGCAGGAGCCTCACAGACCTGTGCTGTGCCCAGGCAGACCCCACTGTGCAGGGACATGTCCTGCAAGGGCACTTAACCAGGCAGTGCATGGATCCTCACCCAGCAGAGAGATGTCCCTTCTCTCTGCCTGCGGCTTGTGCAGGATGGCCTCTGGGACAGTTGTGCCCAGGTGCCACCGCTGGGCTGGCTCTAGCTGAGGACTTGGGGACACACAAGACGATGCTCGGGGATGCGCCACCTCGTTTCAACCACTTTGCTTCTCACGGGGCGAGAGCAGGGCCCCACAGCCCCCAGTCGCCCGCACCGTTCCCCCTCTCGCCCTCCAGCCTGATCGACTCCTACAATCCGGGGGCGGTTGGGAAACCGACAGCTGGAGCCAACCCGCGCCAGCGCCGGTTCGGTGCTGCCATGCCAACCCCGTTTCCATGGCAATGGGCACCCAATGGGCAACCGCCAGGCAAGGCCAGGATGCCCAAAAAAAGTGATGCGGTGCCCCCCGAAATTGCTGGCCCGAGGCTGGGAGCCCGCGGCTGCTGCCAGCCCCCGGCACTGCCTGTGCTGCCCAGGGAACCGGATCAAAACCACCCCGGGGTGCGGATGGTTGTCACAAGGCAGGTAAAACCCTGTGAAAACATCAAGAAAAAAGAAAGGGGGGGGAGGCAGGGGGGGATGTACACACAGCCCCTTCGACAACACCCTCCGACCATCTTGGAGCCTAATTTAATTAAAATTGATGGATCTTACATAATTCTCAGGGCACCGCACCGCTGGAAGCCACCCCCGCCCGGCGCTGGCGAGGGCCCCTCGGTGTGGGGGTGTTGGGAAGGCAGCGGGGCACGGGGAGATGCAGTCCCCAGGGCCGGCTGCCCCCCGGGGCCACTCGTCACTGCCCCCCCTCCCCTTATATAACTCGCTGCAGCCCCATGTTTATACAGCTCCAGATTGAGGACTAGGTGCGTATCAAAACATTTTAAAATAACTCTGCCTTTTGTTAGCACCGTAGCTATCTTTAGAAAAAGATTTTATTTTATTTGAAAGCCCTCTCCTGGAGGTTTCGATGGAATAGATCCTCCGCCTGCCAGCAGTTTAAAGGGACATGGGTGTGTTGGAGATCTCCTTTCTTGGCTGGAAACGCTGTATTGATTATTGCTTATCGATCTGATAAATCCCATCCTACCCTCACAACTGCCTCCTCATCCTTCTCCTGAGATTTCCGCAGCTGGAAGTGGCTGTGTTTTGCTCAGAAGTGTTGCTCGTGATCCACTTGTCCAGTTGCCCCCTTCCAGTGCCACGCCACAGCTCCATCACCTCTGTGTCAGCAACTGCCCTGGTCATGACAGCTGGTGGTTTTCCCAAACGTGCTAAAATCAGGAGGAGGATGACCTGACCAGCTCTGTTTTTTCATGGTTAACCCAGGTCGCAGTGATGGGCCACCACCTCTGCAGCCACAGCAGTGGCCCAGGAGACAGCACACACCCTCTGGTGAGTGACGGTGTCCCCTGCTCCAGCTGCGACAGGCACAGTGGACGCAGCAAGGAGGTGGAGGGGAAGAGGAGCTCTGCGCTCGAGCGGAGTTAGCCAGGAAGGCGCCCCAAGCCAGCTGGCAGCCTGCTCTGCACCTTTCGGGCAGCCAAATTGTCGTGTGTCTCACCGATTGTCCCGTTAGTAGCCTGACTTCCATTGCGGCACACTGAGGAGAGGGGTGTGTGAGTCACCCACAACAGGCAGGGTGGCTGGGGTCCCTCTGTCTCCTGGGGCTGCTTACCCGAACCTTCTCCCTTCCTAGGCAGGGCCAGCAGCGAGGGAGAGACCGGGCATCCATCCCTAAGGATGCTGGCAGCGTGGCCGAGCAGATGCTCTGCCCTCCCTTTCTGCTTCTTGCACCCTGTTCTCAGGTTTCCTGCTCTGTCCGGACTCTGATCTCTCCGACACTTAGCATGTCACCCCTTTCTTCTCCCCCAGGAGACAGGAGCAGTTCCAGACAAACCCAGACAGCTATAATGGGGCTGTGCGAGAGAATTACGCCTGGTCCCAAGATTTCAGCGACCTGGAGATTAAAGTGCCCGTGCCCAAGCACATCGTAAAAGGCAAACAGGTAAAGTGGTGTTAATGGTGTGTCTTTCAGCATTTCCCTTTCCCTCAGGCTGCCCAGCTTTCCCAGGAAGCTGTTTGGAGCAGGAAGGCTTCTTGGCCTTCATACTCAAGGAGCAGGAGGCAGTTGTGCCTTTTTCTCTGGTGCTAGGTGTGTGGCTGGTGGGAACCGATGGTCCCTGCCTGGCCGCGTTCCCGTTGTGACTGCAGTGTCCTGTTGCTCTGGCCCCAGCGGGGTTCTCTGGTGCCGTATGATACTTTGCGCTTTTTCTCTCCACTTCCACTGAATGCAAACTCACACGTGGGTTTCTGAGCCTGCCTGGGGATGGACGCTCCTTCCCCGCTCCAAGCGGGAGCTGCTGGAATGGCTCCTCTGGCACTTGGGAACTGGAGCAGGCACAGCCCGTGTGAGATTTGACCTGCTCTGGGTGGAAGTGAGCTGGGCTGGGGTGCAGGCTGAGCAACCATACCCTCTCCCAGGCTGCCTCCTCGGCTCAGGCAGGAACTTTCCTTCTCTGCTCCCGGCCACAAGCGGTCGCGTCGTTTTTTCTTTGACACGTCTGTTCTTTCCCAGCAAGGGACTCGGGAGGAGCATGCCTGTGGCTGGCATCGGTTGGACCCAGAAGTTTGAGCTCTCCTGTCTTTCCCAAGTGCTGCCTTCCCCACAGCTTATTCTGTATTTTTCCATTTGGGAAGTCCGCGCTCCCCCACCTCCCGTTCTCCTCTGCTTCCAGGGCGGCTGAAATGAGCACGCTTGGGTTTGTTCACCGGCTCCAGCCTACACAGCTCCTGATCATGCCAAAAGAGTGTAATTGGCAGCAGCAACCCGGACCGGAGGGGTGAGGCAGCAAACGGCTGCCACGGGGACAGCAGGGGGACCAGGAGATGCATCTCTCCCAGTGGGTCTCTGAAACAAACCCAGGCTGTTTCTTGGAAGGATTTGGGGACATCCAGACGGATGTTCCATCCCTCTGCATCATATTGCGATCACGATGCCTCTCCCTGCCCAGGGAAGTGGCCTTTGCTCTGGGGAGTTGTGTCCTTGCCAAAAAAAAAGAGCATCAGACTTTGTCTGCCCCGTTCTTTGCCACCCAGAGGTGTGGGGGCCTTGCAGGTGCCCAGAGGAGCTGGGACGGGACCTTTCCTCAACTCGAGATCGTGCCATTGATGCAGAAGAGCCCCTGCCTGTCAGTGGGGGTGATTATCAGGGCAGCTCCTTCCCACGTTGTTGCCTGTGGCATGGCTCTGCCTGCCCTGGCCCTGGTTTCTTTCTCCACTGCCCTCTCGGGGCAATCAATTCTTCAGATGTCAGACTTCCGTGATCTTTGCGAGGTGTCACCTGGTATTTGGTTCGTACATGCCTCTCGGGCCTCCTCTTAGCAGCCGAGTTTTCACTTCGAAGTGATTCTTTAAATTGCTTCCAGCCTCGGGGGACTGGAAGCAGGTAGGCTGGGTGCCGGGCCAAAGCAGGGTGGTTCAGAGCCATTTTAAAGCTCGATGGACTTCGGATGCGTTGTTGCTGGGTTCTTGCAAAAGAGAAACGTTCCCCTACATTCACCACACAGCTTCATCTTTGTAAAAAATTGTCAGATTTTTGGTTTCTGCCTGCCAAGGTGAGATTAAAAATCTCCCCCGTTTGGTCCCCGGGCTCAGAGCGCGCCCGGCTCTAATGCTGCTCAAAAATCTTCCTTATGACACTTTTTTGGATTCAAGCTGTTGCTATGGCACATTTTCGCTCGGGCGAGCTTAAGGTTTCCTTGTATGGAGCTCCAAAAAAGTGTCCGTGGAGCAGGAATGGGCGATGGGGTAGGTGGGAGCATCTTCCTCTGCGGTCTCCACCTCTCTGATCTACTTACAGGCGCAACAGGGGCCCATGGATCCGAGCGCTTCCCGAGCACTTAAATAGAGATAATGACAACAAGCCTCTCTTTTTGCCTGGCTCAGAGGAGATGAGCTAGATTCCTTCATAGGTTTGTGTTTGCTTGTTTGATTTGCGTGGGCGGGTGTGGGCGTTTTAGTGTGCACAGAAATTACTGTGGTGGAAAGCCACGGCAGAGAGCCGAGATCTGGGTTTCCTTGCGAGCACCGGGAAAGCCAAGCATTTTGGGGGGCAGAGGTGCTCGTGGGGAGTGGATGGTGGGGGACAAGCAGCCTCGGAGTCTGCGAGGTGCCCCTGCTCACGGCTGCACTGCTGGGACAGCACGTTTCACACAGGATCGCCCTCGGCTCCCCTTCAGCCGCTGCCTGGGGTCAGGTGCAGGCTGTCCGTGCCCGGTTCTGGCAAACCCCGTTTTTGCCAGCCATACGTGCCCTGACCGCAGTGCAGCGGGACAATGCGGATGGAGGGGGATGGAGGGAGGAAGGGCAGCCCCTCAGAGAGCCTGGCCACCCTCCCTGGTGGAGCTGGGATGCCAAGCGGAGGTGGTTTTTCCACCAAGGCACCCAAGAAGAAGCCGCTGCCCGCGTGTGCCAAACCCTGCATTCACCAGGCACCACCACGTGCACACGTGAGTCCTCTCGGACATTTCTCTCTATGCAAGGGGAGTCAGGGCTCTCTGGCGGTGTGTGCTTTGCTCCTGTCCCCTGTCACCGCTCCCCTGGGCTGGCGTGCCAAGAGGGGCCTTTTTGCTGGCTGCAGGTAGAAGCGGGTGTTGCGATCGCTTCTCGCGCTGGCTGGTTGTGCAGCGAAGTGGCTGGGTTAAGGCTGCCCGGTTTGGATCTCTTCTTCCATTTGGGTTTCTCTGCTCCCTCTCCTAATGCCCTGCTGGTCCCAGAGCCACCTCAAGGACATCCCTCAGACACCTTGGAGTAAAACCCCTCTTACATTTGATTATGGATCCCACAGCCGCGACGCTGTGTCCATGCCTTCCATATCTCCAGCCTCCCAGGCCCTCCACACCCCAAAGAAACCCCCCCCAAGAAGGTGATTTGGTGGGGTCACCTCGCTTTGTTCCCTTGGCCCTTTCTGTGCCGTGCTGAGAGCCTGGCGTCGGCAGCCCTGTCCTTGCGCCTGGGGACCAGGGCAGTCGGTGGTGGCAAAGAGCAGAGCCTCATCCCTGCAGTGAGGCCTCAGCCCTAGGCTGGAGGAAGCTGCTCTGTGCTGCAGCCTCTCCGGAGATGTTTCCCATCCAGGAAGAGCTGCTTTCGCAGAGGCTGGCTGCAGCCACGTGCCGGGTGAAAGCCACACATCCTCTCCTGTCTGGCAGAGACGGAGCTCGCGTCCCTTCCCCGATCCCCTGAGACCACGGTCCTGCTGCCAGCCGTGGGCATTGGAGCTCAGTCCTGGTGTCACCCTGTGCTGTGTGTGCTGGGCCGCGGCTCCTGTCCAAGCCCTGGCAGCTCCCTGTCACACACAGTGGGTCTGGGGGCTTTATCTGGGTGGCATCAATCAGATGCAGCAGTGGTGCCCTCCCCGGCTGGAGCAGCTTTGCCTGTCTCTTGCCTGCGTGGAGCTAGTGAGCCGCTGGAAATCTCCTAGGTAATGGATAATGTAATAACATTTCAAATGAGATCTGCAGAGCAGGAGGAAGATCTGGGGGAACTCTGGGAGAGAATGCAGGCAAATCTCACCGCAGTCTCCTCCTCTCGGGCCAGAGACAGGGCAGTGCCGGGGCCCACAAACCTGCCCCTTCCCAGCCAGGTCCTCCCTTAGTCCCCTGGCCCTGCTCGGGCTCTCTGCTGGCGGCAGCTCAGGGCCGAAGGGGAGAGAGAGCATATGGTCTCTCCGGAGACCGAGTGTACTGCGTGCAGCGCAGCGAAGTCGCAGTCTGCCTCTGTCTCCCTGGGGGAGAGCCATGTCACCTCCGCGGCAGGTCGAAGCAGGGTTCCCCATATGGCTGCTGCGGGCGGGAGCTGGCCCCGTTCCTGGGGACAGAGCTGCCTCGTCCCCTCGCCCCCGCAGTGGGGAGAAGGGGAGCCGTGCCGCAGCATCCCTCCTGCACGCGGCCCCTCCTCGCACACCCGACGGGAGGCCTGGGCTGAGCCCAGCGCTGGCTCTGATGGCAGAAACAGAGCCAAGGAGTGTGCTTTCGGTGCGGTGCAGTAGAAGGGGGGGACAAGCCACTGCAGCCCTTCCTGGTGTAGAAATCCCCAAATCGCTCCCACTCAGCAGGGAAGCGCTCAGCCCCCAGGAAGACCCACACCCATGCCCAACTCTTCACAGTGACAGCCGGGCACCTGCGGTGCTCCTGACAGCTCGGTCGCAGCAAGTGGGTGTCCAACCTTTGAGCACTGTACGGAGGAGGCCTGTAGCATTGCTGATTTTCTCTGTGGGGAAACTGAGGCACAAGGAAGTTACAGCGGCAGAACCAGCTGCCTCAAATCCTTCGAGGGCTCCGTCTGCTGCGCCCTGCTGCTTTGCCTTCCCCAGAGAGGTTTCCTTTCTCTTCCGAGCTGTTGCTGTTTGCTCTGAAATGACAGCGGGATTCCCACCCTCCTGCTACGTGCAGGTCTGAAAGCTCTTCTCTTTCTCTCATCCCCAGCGAGTGCACTTGACCCCGCACCCCAACTAGCACAGCAAAAGGGCAAGCAGGAACCTTCCTGGTTATTTTCTCTGTCTCTGTGTTTCTAGGTGTCTGTGGATATCAGCAACAGCACAATTCGCGTAGCGGTGCTGGAGGGGAGCAGCCAGCGCGTCCTCATGGAAGGGAAACTCACCCACAAGATCAACACAGAGAGTTCCCTCTGGAGCCTGGAGCCAGGGAAGTGCATTTTGGTAAGGACTGTCCGCACCGGCCATGTCTCCTCACCTTGGCTTGCAGCTCCACGGGGCTTGACCTGGAAAACCGGAGCAGCTGGAAGTTTGAGCCAGGTCTGGACGTGTCTGGCTTTCCCCATCCAACGTCCAGCTCACTCTGCCCTTGCCCTGTGTGCCGTGCCCTGCCTCCAGCTCCAGAGCAGCCTCCCTGGGTGAGCGGCAGCAGGGTGCTGGCAGAGCAACACATCCATCGGGTTGGGCGAGGAGGGTCCCCAGGCTCCAGGAGAACATCTGTTACCTAGAGGTGGTCTCTGTCCCCCGATCCTGGTACGCAGGGTCTGCCAGTGGAAAGAGGCCATGGCACTGCACTGCGGTGCTGGTGCCGCTCACCCGTCCTTGCTGGCTTTGCCCTGAAACTCTCCTGGCTCCGGTCCTACCCCGGCATCCCGGCAGATGCCTGTTCCCTGCCATTCATTTCTGTCCTGCCTCGGGTTTCTTACTTATCCTGCGTGAAGCGGTGGCTGTGGCTACTTCTCTGTTTGCCTTCAGCAGGCACCGTGGCTTACTGTGTGCCTGCACCCCACAGCACCACGCATCTTCCCTGTCGAGGTGGTTTAGGGGTTGTTGCCACCCAGCAGTGTGTTACTGGTAGGTTCCCAGCCTTGTGACTTGTTTCTGGTGTGCTCCCGATGTCCAGGGTGAGGGTGTGAGTTCTGCTCTCCCGGGGCTGCGTCCACAGCTGAAGCTGTCCTGGGGGTTGCGTTGCTGCCTGTCAGCCGGGGATCTCCAGTGTCAAACAGTTGCCAAACTCCCGTGTGAGTTTTGGGACCAGGATTGTGCTGGGAGTGAGGTTTTGCCACCTGTGGCCATCTTTACCCTCTCCCTTTCCACCCAGAGGCTTTCCCAGAAGTTTTGTGATCAATCAAGGCTGCCGTCAGCCCCAGGAGGGGATGCCGGCTGCCTGAGGTCTGGCAGCGGTTCCTGACCCTGTCCTTGCAAGGGAGGGAGCGGGCTTCAAGCCTTCCGCTCCGTGTCACGAGGGTGGCAGCGGACAGGCACCCAAAGCCAAGCCCCTGCAGCGGGAAATCGAGTGGGAATGAGCTGCCAGAGGCAGAAGGGCATGGTGGTGCATGGGGAGGCTGCTCGGGCACCGCCTGCCTGCTGCAGATCCGTATGGATGTACACCGGGATGACAGACCGGTACCAAAAGGCTGAGGTCCCTGCAAGAGAGAGGAGCTTCTCCAACTCCGTTAGGCCATTGAAAGGATGTGAAGAAGGAGGTGGCGGCCTCATGAACCTGCATTTTTTAAATGTTCTTGAGCTTCTTGAAAATTAGCTGATCTGGGAAGAGAAACAGTCCTGGGAAGAAACAAACCCATTCAAGAGGAGGTGGCCCAACAGGTGCTGCTCCACGGCACGGATGGGAGTCCCTGGTGGGTGTTCCCAGGATCAGCAAGGGAGGCAATGTTTGTTAAATACCCGGCGCCGGAGGAGGATGGGAATGGCGCGCGGGTGGAGCGAGACTCGGGGCCTTCTGGAGTGTCCGCGGGCAGCGCGGGGAGCGGTCCCATTACCTCCAACCCTGAAGCTGGGTCTTGCCTCGAATTAGCAGGAGCGCAGGGTTGTGAGGATCTCCAGCTGGCTGCCAACATATTGATGGTGGGATGAAATTTCGCATGAAGAATTGTAAGGTAACTGGAGCAGAGTGAGTAATTCTCGCCCAAGAGCATCTCCTTTTTCCATGCGCAGAGTAGCCAAAAGTGGTTTGCGACTCCTCCCCATTCATTCATCAGGAGACAACCAGCCGTGTCTTAATGGATTGCTTCGTTCGGCACCGGGGAGGGGACTGGACAGGAGCCGGTTGGGTTGGGTTGGAGGGCTGACGGGGCATGTGGACCCTTTCTGAACACAAGTTTCTGTGTCCACGTGTCACACAGCTCCGAGTGAACTCCGAGTGTGGCGGTCAGGAGTGTCTTCATACCGTTAAATGCTGCAAGGTGCCACCTGGCTTCTCTCCCCAGGACCCAGTGTGGGTATGCAGCCGAAACCGGACTCACCCGCTGCCAGTGGTGGGGTCGTGGAGGAGATCCCGACCACCTTGGTTGCTGCTTGGGGCACCTCGGCGGCTCCGTCCAGAGGAAAACCTGTGCATGCTTGTGTTTTCGTGGTCTGTGAGTTGAGGCAGTCCCTGCGGGCAGAGCTTGATCTGTGTGCCGAGGAGGTGAAATCTCTCCCGTTTGGTCTTGTCCATCTGGGAAAGTCCCAGTTCTGCGCAGAGGGGCCCTTGAGTCCCGTGTGCTGTTGCGGGACATGTCAAGGATGATTGAGATCCCTGCGCCCTCTGGGCTGCTGTTGCAGCCGCCTTTCACATCCTCGGCTCCCCCTGCCCCCTGCTCAGCTGCCTTCTGGGACGGCTGTTCACAGGTGTCCATTCTCCCCCCAGCTCTTATCGTAAGAAGGTTAATTTGCCTTATAACCCCTCCCGGCTCTGCTTTCCCCATCCTGTCTGGTGTTCTTACCAATTTATCCTCTTCATCAGAGGGCTGCTTGCTCTCCAGCAGCCCCAGCGCTCCGAGACCACTCTGCATTTCCCCTCCTGCTCCCTGAGGTTCTCCCTGCCGGGGCCGGGGCTGAGCACCAACGTGTTTCCCATCTCGTCCTTTGGCACACTCGCAGTTTGCACGACAGCCCGGCTGCGGCAGAAACCCAGCGGGCGTCATTTGGAAGCGGAGCGCTCTGCCGATGCCCACGATGCGTGGCAAGGACTCTGTCCACACCTCTTCCCACTTGGGATCGTGTCCCGGGCTTGTGCTCTTTCCTGCGGCGCTACACCGAAGCCCCGGTTCCGGGTATAAACCCTGTGCGCTCCCTTCGCTGTCACACCCGCTCACTTGTCAAAAGTGAGATTAAAATAACTTCGCACAAGCTGTTTTTAGAAATCTCCGCTGGGTGTTGTGCACAACACGTTTTGGGATTATTTTTGTTGTTGAGGATTTTTTTCCCCCTGTTCCCTCTCTTTTTCTCCTCCTCTCCAGCATTAGTTATCCACGCTTGGGCTTTTGTCACCAAGTCCTGCCTTGAACAGCTATTACAGTCTTCAGCTTGTCACCTCATGAGCTGCGAGGCCAAGTTAATAACAACCTGCGGTGCTCTCCCTCCGCCCTGCCCTCCACACACTGCTGGAAACATCGCCTGCTGCCTCCTCCGTACCCCCAAAATGTCTCCTGCTGACTTTTGGGGCGATGGCTGCTGTTGTTCCAGAAGGAAAGCAGGTGGCGAGAGGTTGTTTTTCCAAGACCTACTTATATCCCTTGGCAGCATCTCTCCAGCTCTGAGAAGGTATTTAGGATTGGGGAAGAAACCTCGTGCTCTGACAAAGCCGAGCGCTGGCACCAAAGGGTTGTGACTTTCCCGGCGGGGCATGGAGATGTGACATGACACAATGTCCATGCCGATGGATGACGCCTCTCACCCTCTTCACACACCGCGGGAGGATCCCTCCTGGCCACAGATGTGCCTACTGAATGTCCTGTCCCTCCCACATGCCCATATCCGCCTGCAGCGATCCTCCTTGCAATCCATCCTCGCCCGGCCCCTGTGCTTTGCCCAGCTCACCAGCGTGGGAACAGCCCCTTCCCCTTGTGGCTGACAGCTCATAATCACAGAATCCCAGAACGGTCGGGGTCGGAAGGGACCTCTGGAGATCATCTAGCCCACCCCCCTGCCAAGGCAGGGTCACCCGGAGCAGGTTGCACAGGATCGCATCCCAGCCGGGTTTGGAATCTCTCCAGAGAAGGAGACTCCACCGCCTCTCCGGGCAGCCTCTTCCAGTGCTCCGGCACCACCAAAGGGAAGAAGTTTTTCCTCATGTTGAGATGGAATTCCCTGTGTTCCAGTTTGTGCCCCGTTGCCCCTTGTCCTGTCACGGGGCTCCACCGAAAAGAGTCTGGCCCCATCCTCTTGACACCCGCCCTTTAGATAGTGATCAGCATTGATGAGATCCCCTCCCAGTCTGCTCTTCTCCAGGCTGAACAGCCCCACGTCTCGCTGCTTTTCCTCATCCGAGAGATGCTCCAGTCCCTTGAACATCTCCGTAGCCCTCCGCTGGACTCTCTCCAGTACTTCCTTGTCTTTCTTGAACTGGGGAGCCCAGAACTGCACTCGGTGCTCCAGCTGTGGCCTCCCAGGGCAGAGTAGAGGGGGAGGATGACCTCCCTCAACCTGCTGGCCACGCTCTTTGTACTGCACCCCAGAAGATCGTTGTCCTTGTTGGCCACCAGGGCACGTCACTTGCTTTGGGAACACGGGCGCTGCAGCACAAGGACGCTGCCGGCTTCAGATACAGCAGCAGGGGTTTCCCCCTGCAAACGCCCCTCGCTTCAGGCCGCCGTTGCGGAGGCTGTTCCTGCCTCCCCTGAGTCCCAAAAGACTCAGCTGGGCTTTTACCCCTTTCGGCCACGGGTGAAGGATCTCCCTACAGCCCAGGAGGCCCTTTGGCAACCACCAGCCTAAAAAGCAGAGCCGACATCTGACTGAGAGCCTGGGCACGCTGCAAGGATCCGATCCTTCCTCTGGCGAACGGCCACCAGCATTTTTAGGACCCCGGAGGGTCGGGCTGGGAAACTTGTAATGGCAGCTTCAAGTGCGGGCAAAGCTTTCGCCTTGTCTCGAAGTGAGTAGTGTAATCAGGTCGAGATTTGTCCTTGCGAAAAAAACCCTGCTTCCTCATGGAGCCCCCCCAGGGTTTCTGGAGCGCTCCCCGAGGGAGCGTGCAGCCTTGCGTGGCGCCATCGGTCGAACGCTGGAGCTGTCCTCCACGGGTGAGTGAGGGCAGTACTTGCAGGGCATCACCCTGCCTGGGCTGAGCCCAGAGATCTGCCACAGTCTCACGGCTCTCCCTTACCTCGACCTTCTTGCACCCAAGCACTCGCTGAGGCTCCAGCCCGCCTCTCCGTCACCACAAGCTCTCGTAGCCCAGGTGCCCAGCCGAGCGCAGGGCTGAATCAACAGAGACCGCTGGCAGAAGCGTGTCCGAGAATCAACCTGAGCCCATGCTTCCCATCCTGGAGGTCGGACCTGTCTGCGCTGAGCGCTCCAGCACCACGTCGAACCACGAAACCCCAAACTCAAGGTGACAGAGCGAGCTTTGCCCTGGCCCTTGGGCATTTCGGAGGCTCATGTTGAAAAGTGGGGCTCCCACCTCGGAGCGAGTCCCACTTTTGCGTCTGGAATAAAGGGGGATGAGCTAATTCCCCCGTGTGCACAAAGCGGGCTGCAGAGGTTAATTAATTATTGTTTGCAAAGCACTCAGCACTGTAGCGATGCGCACCACAGAAAAGCTGGCGAGGAAATGAATAATTCTGTCTTCCCAGCAGGGTGGGAAACGGTATGCGGTAAATAAAGCGAGGGCCACGCATGGGGCGGGGAGGAGGAGAGGATCCCCCGGGCTGGCGCTCACGGCGGCAGCTCCCCTGTCTTTTGGCGAGGGTGGTCTGCAGGCGAGGGGGATTCGGGTCTCATGGGTGTTTCCCACCTGGTTCGTGGCTCCATGAGGGTTCCCTGGGGGCTGCTGGGCTGGGGGGGGGGGCA
>VZSZ01011749.1:0-14802 GCA_013398815.1 Ibidorhyncha struthersii
GGAGAGCTCGATACATTCCAGTTGCTCTCTCACATGAAGGGCAATTCCACGACCTCGCCTCACTGGCCTGTCTTTCCTAAAGAAGGCATTGCAGTCATGTGAGCTATCCCACCATGTCTCAGTAATTGCAATGAGATCATGGCCCTGCAGCCGCACACAGATCTCTGACTCTTCTTGTTTGTTCCCCATGCTGCACACATTAGTGTATAAGCATATCAGAGAGGCCAATGAGTCTGTAGTTTTTGCCCTAGAGGGGTGGTGGNGCCCTAGAGGGGTGGTGGGTGGTGGGCCTTCCAATTCTCAAAAATACTAGCACTCTGCCCCAAAGTGCTGAGCTACTACACCCAGGCACCTCTTTAGCGAGCCCAGTTACATGTTCATGCCCTTTCCAATCAAGTTTCAAGCTCTCTCAATGAGCCCCGGTAACTCTAGTTCTAGAACCATTTTCCCACTGCGAGACAGGCTTTTCCCACCTGCTACCAGCCGGCCTGGTGTTCTGTAAATCAGGCCGTGGTCAAAGAACCCGAAGCCCTGCCGGTAGCACCGGGCTCAGAGCCAGTCATTGACAAGCTGGCTCTTCCTGTTGACACCCGCGTCATTCTCCACAAATGGAGAGATAGAGGAGAACAAGACTTGTACTCCTGATCCTTTAACCAGTTGTCCAAGGCCCTGAAGTCTTTCTTCATTGCCCTCACCGTTCTTCTCAGTACATCATTGCTGCCTACCTGAAAAACCAAAAGGGGATAATAATCTGATTTCTGCACCAGGGAAGGAAGCCTCTTCCTACCATTGTTAGCCCAGGTCCCAGGGAGGCAGCAAACTTCCCTATATGGTGCATCCGGTCTACGTATTGTGCCTTCTGTTCCCTTCAGAATTGAGTCACCTATTACAATGACCTGTCTTTTGTTTTTAACTGTTGAGGTTTTGATTCTGGGGGAGGTCCGACTAGCCCTCAGTGACACCTGCAAGCTGGGAGGATTATCATCCTCACCGTTGTCCAGTTCTCCTTGCAGAGCACTGTACCTGTTCTGCAATGGCACCTCGGAAGGTGCGGTAGTCGGCGGGCAGATGCACCTGCGGCACCTGTTGCGTCGGGCAGGAACATCTCCCCATTGCCCCCTGTCCTCCAAGTTACCCCGTTCAGTCGATTGGGGACAGGAGGGGGAGTTCTCCGTAGCAGGGGCTGTCTGCCTGCTGGGTTTCTGTCATGGGAGACAAGGTACAACTCCAGGCATCTATCTCCCTCTCTCATTCCCTGATGACCCTCAACCTATTCACCTCCTCCCTGAGCTCCATCAGTGAGCGTAGCAGCTCCTCAGCCTGGGCACACCTGCTGCAGGCGTGCTCACCGCTGCCACCTGACACTGACACTGGTGTGAGAGCAGGGCACACCCTGCAGCCCAGCGCCTGGCTGGTGGCGTGTTTGCACCAGAGCTCCACCTGCGAAGCAGCATCAGAGCTGGTCCATGCACAGTTCATCGGGGCGGTGGTCGTCTGCCAGGTTGATACCTTGGTCCCCTGACCAAGTTGGTAGATTAACAGCATCCTTCCATGCAACCTGTTGCACTCCATTGGCCCGGTCGGTTCACCCGCCCAGGGGGACCGCCCTTGCGCAGTGCTCCCAGGTGCCACCCTGGGTGCCGCCCACTGGCTTCCCATTTGCCCAGTGCCCCGCAAGCCACCTCACTGTGCTCCTTCACAGCTCCTTCAGAACTGCCGCGGGTGGTGCTGGCTCCGACGTGCAGTGTCAGCAGCCCTACCCCAAGCTGCCGCTCCCAGCACGAGCACGAGCTAGTCACTTTTTCCGGCTTCGAAAAGGCCCCAAAAGAGCCCCTTGCCAGCCCTTTTTGCCTCAATCCCCTTCCCCAGTGTGGACTTACCTGCGCTGGAGCTCGTCCCCTCGGCGAGTGTTCGTTATCATGTTCACAGCTCCTTTTCATAGCAGCTTAAATAAAATGTTTCGTCCATATCCGATAAGGAAGTTAGAAGGAACATGGGTTTGCTCACATTGAAACATTCTAATGCTCATTTCACTGAGAAAAGCTGCTGTCATTGCACTACAAAGCTTTAATTTGATGGAGGTGTCATCCACCAATTAATGTGGTAGGCAGGATTGCAAATGAGATATGATGGATAAATGTCTAGACCTTTCCTTGAGATACTAAGCAGATTCAACCCATAAATATATGTCTGCATAGAAGTCAATTTCTTTTTAGAGACCACACTCTCTCAAGATTGCATCTCCTGAGCCTGCTTCATTCCATCATGCAGATCCCATTTGTAGATCTACACACTGGGTAGATGGAGAGTAACTAACGTGCTACAGGATTATGACTGGCACACTTACTCTTTCCTGCAATATTTATTCCCACAGACATTGCTGTGGTAACAGCTGAAAGAAGAAAAAGCCTAAATTCCATCTATTCTCAATTTTCCATCCAACTGTCAGCCTATAGGAGAAGTGACAGGACAACGCAAAAATGAAGGATAAACTTAGGGAAGAGGAAGAGATGCAGGGGTATTCATGGAGATGACAAGAAAGAGGACAAGGAATGGCAGGGAGACAAAAAGCTAGTATAAAAAGTAAAGGGCTGAAGAAGATGTGCCACTGTGGGACTAGACATAGACATTGCATATTCCTGATTTATCATTACTTACTAGCTACCATGAGCCAGTAAGAAAAAAATGATAGCCTGTTATTACTGTTTTATTGTTAGTTTGTATTTTGTTAGATGGCTATATCTGTCATCCAAGCACAAAATCCAAACTTGCTGTGACTGTCTTATTTCATATACTTGCATACATAAAAAGAGGTCCAAAGACATTTAACATAGTTTCTGTGTTCATTCAAGAAGCCTGTCAAGAAGTATCTGAATGAAAAAAGAAAATTGTACTAGAGCAAAAAAGATACATGAAATAAATACAAAATTATTTTTTGTGAAGTGTAAATTTAAACACATAATAGACCATTTTGTTTGAGCAAAGATGGCACTGACAATGACTATTTTCCACATGCTCTTACAGAGATTGTGTCTGGCCCTCGGATCCACAAATTGACAACTTCTGTCTTTCTTGAGATGCTTTGACCCTTTGACATATACTACCTCCAAAGCCCATGTGGTTGACATTTTCAAGTAGAATTAAGTGGGGCACCTTATTGCAGCCATTTTAAAAAGAGAAATTTGGCTTAATTAGTGTCTTAGGGAGTAAATACTCCATAAGTACCGAGCCATTGATGTCCTTTAATCTCTGTCATTTTTGGATGACCACTTAGTTATTGACTTTTGCAAGGAGCAGAGGGGGAAATAGATTTGTTTGTCTGTTTTTTGAAGATATCTAAAAAAAACCAAAACAATTGAGGTGCTTTTAAATTATACATTTCACTAGGCTGGATTTTAAAAAAAAAAAAAGGAAAAAAATTAGCAGAAAAATAATGCAGCTGCAATCAGAACACATTTTTTCTAGCAATATTGCTATGCATAATGTGAGAGAAGGAGGGAATATTCTTTGCAGAGCCTGCTTTATTGATAGTTTCTTTCAATGGGGTGCTGGATGGATTTTTGCTTTTCAAAGCCACTACTGCCTTTCTGTTTTGACAAGATCTATGTGACTGAGTTAAAAAGTTTAATTTGATTGAAAGTGAGTGCAATGAAGTTTTTAATTTGTCAGCATCTTCACTACTTATATTTGATTTCATCCCATTCATTCATATGGGTGTATTATCTGCATGAAAATTTTATGACATCAAGATCTATTTCTTTTCATTGCTCTAGCAATTGCATCATAAATTATCATTAAAGTCCAAGTAGTGCACAGGATAAAATCCTCTTTTAATAGTATTAATCTATATTTCATTAACACCTATGATTTCAGGAAGAGGAATAAATTACATTTATTTTAACTTGTATATCAGATAATTTCCTGTTGGTTTTGGCATCACAGTCAGAGTTTCTACCATGTTATTCACATCAGCACAATAAAACAATACTGTAATATCTGTAAAGTTATTATCAAATAAACTTTGCTAGTTTACATAATTTCTAAAATCTAAAATTTCTTTTCAATGACTGTGTGGGGAATGCTGATACTCCAGCACTAAATTTCTATCTAACAAACAATATTTGAAAGCCTTCAGGAAGAAAGAGTGGTATATCTGAGTCAGGTTTGGGACTCATTGAGGGGAGGTGATCCAGTTTGCAGATGATTGTGGACATTCCTAAATGAACATTTTCATTGCACAAGTGGTTATAGTCATAAAAATAGTTAACAACTAGTCAGCATAAGAAAGATTTAGGTGGTAGCCTAAAGAATTAAATATATGGACTCTAATTTGGGAACTAATACCATACATAAGTTCACCTGTGATCACGAACAACAAAAGTCAACATGCTGAACAAAAGCAAGCATCAGGAAAGCAATGAAAGGTGGCGTCCTTCATGCACATTTGGGAATTGAACACATAAAACTGAACTAAAGTGGAGTGCTTTTCACTAGTTTGAACTTAAAAAAATCTTCAGGTTTCTAGTAAAAAAAAAAAAAAAAAAAAGGACAAAGCTTTCAAAAAAATCTGTTGATTAGAACATGGAAGATTTTTCCATTCTGATAGCTGGTGACGATAGGATTTGCCTGAAGAATCTAGATTCAATCCCCCATTCTGTGTGAGGAGAAGCAAATTCCCATTTCCTTGTACACACAGACGAGCTGAACACCATGGTACAGGACGTTCTGCCCTGAGGTTTTTGAACTCACGTCTACTTAAAGTCTTGCAATATTTTTGGTACATTTAATACCAGCTGGGCAAGAGAAGGAAAATAAAAGCTTAACTTTGAATGATAATTGCCAGTGGGTAAGAAGCTGATCTTTAAGAACAAGTTTTCCTAATATTTTAATAATTTAACTTAAAATGCTTAAATAATAATTGGATAGGAGAATGAAATATAGGTGTCTCTCTTGTCCAGGTGAATGTCCTAATATGTAGAGTTAAGAAACTATTTTTATGTCTCTCAGTCAGGGATTATTTAAATCTGTCATTTAAGGTACACTAGCACCAACCACAGGGCTAAAGGGGGGCTAAAATCCTCATCAGTATATTTTATTTTCCTTTGGTTCTCAGTTCCTAAACACTGGACTAAACCATCTGCGTTCCTCATGTGATTCCACCTCTGTGCATTTGTATACAGATTCTGAGCAGGAAAATAGTGAAATAAATGTGCACATTAGGCATTCAGTGTTCTCATGCCTACCGTGGAACTTCAATCAGTTTTGAAGTTATGCAAGCTATAAAAAACAGTGCTGAACTGGGCCTGAGGAATAGAATAGCCTGATGTCAGCATTTAAACCTCTTATTTAATTTTTCAAAGATTTCAATATACCAAAACATCACTGATTTTATAAACTCTATGTGACATTTGTGCCTCATTGTTGATAAATGAAAAAAGGAATCCAAAGAAAGTAAGAAGTAAGGATTATTTTCAGTCAAATACCACCTCCTATCTTTCCACTTTCCGTAACAACCTATTTTCTGATGCTAAAATTTTAATGGTTACTAACAAAGCAGTATGAGTATTTTTTCCTTCCATCTTCTCTTTTTTTCCCCAGTAATATTCTATTCATTTGCCAGATATGCTACTCATACTAGCTACTTCCAAGTGTAATTCAGAAGCCTTTTACTACATCTTTGTTCACCCTTTTTTTTTCTTTTCCTCTGAACATCCCAACCTCCATCACAATTTATAAAGATACAATATATATTTACTAACTTTTCCTGCATATGCTCCATCACTGTTTTAATTCTGACCTCTTGGTTTTATCTGTTTTTTGCCTGGCTTGTATTAGAAATAGCGTGGCCAGCAGAAGTAGGGAGGTGATTGTGCCCCTGTACTCAGCACTGGTGAGGCCACACCTCGAGTATTGTGTCCAGTTTTGGGCACCGCAATACAAGAGAGATATCGAGGTGCTGGAGCGAGTGCAGAGGAGGGCAACGAAACTGGTGAAGGGCCTAGCAGACAAATCATATGAAGAGCGGTTGAAGGAGCTGGGACTGTTTAGTTTGAGGAAGAGAAGGCTGAGGGGAGACCTCATCACACTCTACAACTATTTGAAAGGACACTGTAGAGAGGTTGGTGCTGGTCTCTTCTCACAGGTAATTAATGACAGAACAAGAGGGAATGGCTTCAAGCTCCAACAGGGTAGGTTTAGACTGAACATTAGGAAAGAATTTTTCACAGAAAGGGTGGTTGGGNTTCTATGATTCTACTACCACACCGTAAATATATTTACATGGGAAGCAGGGGCCATTTTTTTTTCCAGTTGTTAATTTCTGCCCTATCTCTTCAGATGGTTGCAGGTAGTTCAGGTAGCAGAAGGCAGTGACAATCTTCCTATTAGCCTGGTGTGTGAGCTTGCCCTGTTGATGGTTTTAGCTCACCTACTTGGAGTCAAACCATGTCACATTATTAGGTCACTGTGTACTTACTCCCCTGTGGCAGGATAAATAAATACTGTCCACTGCCAGCCTCCGTGCTTCAGAGTTCTTAGGAAGGGTCTCTTGGAAAACCAGCAAACAGATTATATTTTATTTTGGAGCTGTGGAAGAAAGGAATATAGTCAGTGGTCACTTTAAAACAATAAATAGGTTGATATTTGCCAGCCTGATTTCTAGTAAAACACTTTCTTTTTATTACTTTTTCTTGTTGCACTGATGAAACAACGCTCGGTGTCAGCCAGTTCTCCAGTGTTCAATGACAGCCATTAAAAGCAAAATTCAGAGATCAGATGGGATAGAGGCAAACTAAATGCTGTCATTTCCAGATAAGGTTTTTCACAGGCATTGCTGCGCTCCCCTGAGACGACGTCTAAAGCCAACCATCAAGGATCCTTGATTGCTAAAGTGAGAAAGAGCAAACTGGCTTGATAAAGATAAGATTATAGTGTCTCAGATGTGAAACCTAAAATAGAAGAATAAAATTAAATAAAGCAGAATCTTGCACAGAGGATTTTGAGGTTGATTTAATGGCATGCTATCACTTTTGCTGTGTTTAATACCCTTATGAGCTTACTCAGTTGCACAAACAGTGTCAAATCCATTCAAAGCAACCTTCATTACAATGCAACAGTTAATTTTTGTCTTCTGTGTACAGTAATTACGCCGACATACTGCAATAAAATTATTCAGTACACTCATCTGAAAATACCACATTACACACATTTAAATTTAGCCCTTTCATTGGTATGATCTCAAGATACTTATTTGAAGGTGGTAGCTGAACCAGGTATTATAACATCATTTTCCACATCCCAAGTAATATAGCCTGCAATTTTGCACTCTGCCATCTACCACTGCTCAGAAAATTGGAAGATAATCTGTTCTCATTGAATGCAGTTTGTGCTGCATTTGGACAGTTGCTATAGATACACCATTAAAGACCAAATTTACTTAATTTTTGCTAAAGAAAATGGGACAGCTACTAAAAGTGTTGCCTGCATATGCTGGTAAGAACTTAAACTCCTTTTTCTTGCTGCAGCAGCCAATGGGTAAAGGTTAGAAAATGAAACTACTAGTGTTAGATGAGAATATCCCCAAACTCTTGTTTGTTTAAATTTTTATTAAAATTGTTTATAGGAACAGGTGGTTTAAAGAATATCCTATTTATTCTAGAAAAAAAAAACAACCTATGTATTTAAATTGTTTAAAAATACTGTTTCAAATATGTGAAATGAGAATTTTTTTTAATGTTAAAAATTTACTATATAACAGTAGTTACTACTTATATAAAAAAAAGGAATTAAATGTGTTTTCAGTGATAAATACCTGAAGTAGGAAACAAAGCTAACGGAAATTTCCAAAATAGGTGTTTTGCGTTGATCTCATTGACCAATTAACTTTTAATTTATGTTAACTTTTTAAAAAAAAAAAAAAAAAAAACACAAAACATATTTGTACATAATTTGAGGCCAGAAAAGTCTGCCGAAACCATTTCTACCCTAATCTAACTGATATATATTTTCTCACCTCAGGAATATTGATATCCAGAGCTTACTTTTCTATCTCAAATAATGTCCTGAACTTCTTGATGCTAGAGATCTACCAAGTAAAGAAGATCCTAAAATAATTTCATTTTCTATTATAACCTCAGGATTATTCAATCTTCACCTTGCACATCCTAAAATAATCACAAAGCAAAAAATAAACAAGTGAGTCGTAACAAACAAACAAATGAAATGTCCTGGTAAGAAAAAGCAGCTTCTCTACATCTTTAGACTTCTGTCTCTTTCTGTCTGAACTGTTTTGGTTCATGTGCAGGTAGAAAGAAACATCAAATTTTCTCTAGGAAAGAAGAAGCAGTATTTTGGTAATTCCCATTGCATAATAGTGTTAATTGTGTGAATTCTTTCTGTTTTCCAACCACATCATACAGTTCCCTGGATTTACCTAGCTTTAAATAAAAGCACATGTGAGAAATGGTAGAAAGATTCAAGGTTTGCTCGTTTATGCAAACGAAGTTCCACATATCCCTACTTGCCTCCCAGCATGTAACTCCAGTTTAAGTTCTCAGTATAAGGGGCTTCTTAGGTAGCAAAGGTCAGATCCTGGTGCTGCCACAGCTGGGAAGGGGATATGGCAAAACACTCTCTCCAATTCTTGCATCAGAAGTTTATATCTGCTAACCACAGCAATACAGACTTCCCTCCCCATGGGTGCTGTAAACAGGCTTGTTGATTACTCATCAATATCTGTCAAATTCTTAAACAAACAGCAAACAGCCAATGGTAACAGTACCGAGCTAAGGAATTGCTGATGAGCCCCTGAGTTCAGTAACTTGTCATTTGAAATTTAGAACATGTTTTCCTCTGCTGAAGTCCTGTGGCAGAGTTTCTGTTCCCTGACTGTATAATCAGGTGATTAGTGGTGAAGAAGTCCTGATTGAAGCATTCTTCAGTGAATATTCAGCTGTGCTAAAAGCCAGAAAATGTTTGCATTTCACCAGAAACCCAAGGTCATCAGTCACTCTTTGGTAGCAGAAATCAGTGTATGGATGCAGTGAAAGACTTGGCTTTAAAATCTGCTGGGGAGAGAACGGAAGGGATCTTTGCCCAACATTTTTTTTTTTTCAAGCCACTCTAGAAATGCAACAGGAAACTTCTTTCACTGGTGCCAGGGGAGAAGAATGAGTCTGCCAAATGGCAGACTGACGATATACACTTCTGGCAATCTTTTGTCCCTTTTGAAAGTATGTTTTCAAGTAAAATCCAAATCTTCACCTACCACTGCATCAGTCATTACATGAACTCCAGTAGACAGATAAAGCTGAACTTTTACAAGTCGGGAGCCTGGGCACTTCCTTGGACATCCTCATGTATTAACACAAACACATCATGCTATACAAATGTGAATTTGTGATTAAGTCTTGTGGTAAAATGTTTAGTGATGCTTACAAGAAGGATGGAATGTGATGCTAAGTTGTGTTACAGTTGAGTTCAGAAGCCATTGAAAGCACTTTCTGTTCAGGCAGTGTAAAATATCACAGTGTTCAATAACCATCTCATGTCTCACTCCTGGTGGCATGATTTACTGCTATGCTCTTCAAACTGTGGGTTTTCCTGGTAAGGCCTGAGTCTTCCACAAGGGACACACAGTCCAGATGAATAATTTTTTATTTGGGAAAATCAGTTTTGCTAAACACAGTAGGATTGGAGACATCTGGGCCCTAATCTGAAAACCACTGGGGTCAGTGGGAATTGTTCCAATGACAGCAGCAGGCTTTGTGTCCACCGCTTGATGAAATCTTAGTTTGAAATATATCTGTCTGCATTGCTGATTTTTAAATTGGTGGTTTTGAGGGAAGGGGAAATATTGATAGCTTGCCTTGCTCTTGCGGCTAGAGACTGTGCTAAAATGTCTTCTCACAGCCATTTTATAAAAATTCCATAAAGAGAAGACCTGCAATTATTTTTTGGTGAAATATTATGTGGCTGACCAGTTTTATAGACTCCAGCTAGACTAAAGCAAACTAAAAGACCCAGAACTGCTTCCCTACACGTATTTTGAGCATAATGTAGATCATGACATCTGGGATTTTCCTGTCAGTCTCTCAGACCCTGACACAAAAATATTAAAAATTGCAAAAAGAAATATCCTTTCTGTCTGCAGACTGCACACATTAAAAACATAAAAATGAAACTGATGTCTTTATAACAGTTACCCAGGAACATTGTGACAAATTAGAAAAACATTGAGTTGATGATGAGCAAACAGGAGAAGACAAGAAAAAAGCAAGTGCATATATATTTTTACAACAGTGCATTCCTGAAATGATTACAGAGAGAATAATATCTTAATTTCAGGTTTTGCATATATCTGATTAGAATCAGGCACCTTTCACTTGTGTTGGAGAGCATCCCATTCTATAAGCTGTCTCAATGATTTTGATAAGTTGTCAGAAAGCCTAAGCGCACAGGAATGCCATCTTAGCTGCTGTGTGAGTGAATAGTGTCAACACTGATAAATACATCATCTTCACATTGGCATATTTAGAGATGGGAGCTTCAAATGAGAAGGGGAAGAGGAAAATATTCCTAATGGGTAATATCTTGGAATATGTGAAGTAGTGCATGAAGCAAAACACGGGCATAGTTTCCCCACGGAGACTGTTGAAAAGATGAGGAGAAACTTACCACTTCTGCATATGTGATCAGTTTAAAGACTTGTTTGTGGCAATCAAATGTATGCCAATACAGGAGAAAGACGTGCAATTCTAGGTCAAGTTTAATGGATATAGTTGATGGTTGTTTTTTCTCATGCTTGCATTACCTATAAAAAAATCCTTCATATTCCTGTCAAAATGAAATCTTCAAGAATCTTAATGATGGCATTGCTAATGTTCTTCTGTGAAAATATATCATATGCAAATCTTTCTCCACCCTCTTCATGCCTAAAAGTGTCACTCCCAGGCACAAATTCATAACACATCATACTCTTCCCTCCTTCACCTTCCAGTCACTTCCCTGCCAATTAGTTAGCCCCAGTAGCATACTATCTCAGGCCATCCAGTTGTTGCTATCTCCAAATAAGATGCATGAAATTAAAATTGCTTTGTTTTCCTATCTGCCTTCCTCTATGATACCTTGGTATTAGGTAATTTATGCACATTTGTGAGGAAGGAATGCCTTCACTATCTGTGTAGATTTTCATGGATATCTCAGTGGGAATCTGAGGTAATAGCCATGTTAGGAAACGGGTGTCTTTTTTATTAGATCATACTCCTCAACTACAGCTAGTAGAACAAGCTGTTTTATTCCTGTGTCAGGTTTATACCTGTAGAAGGGTTCACAATAAAGCAATGGACTTCTTGGTTGACTAAGGTGAAAGTAAGGACCTGAATCAACTTTCTTCACCAAAGGAAGGAAGAATATGAAGCCTGGCTCAACAATATATAGGCAAAACTACTAATTACTTCAGTAGGAAAATATTTCATTCATCTAAAGAAACACTGCATATGTAGCTATTATTAAGATATCTTTTTGCTCAGAAGAATTAGAATGCAGTCTTATACAGAAGATAAAAGCAAAACCAACAAAACAATCATGACCTTTTCAGCTCCCTGCAGAGATGTAAGTATGTCTTCCCACTCTGCACTGAAATTATTTTCATCCATTATGATTATTTCTTCAGAGGAATGAATATTCCCTATACAAAATGAAAGGAATAGAAGAACTAGCTTATAAAAAGCATCTAATTGACATGTCCCATGGATTTGATCTCATAGAGTCTGTTAATATAAGTGGTTATAAATTGACATATGCAAGCTTTTATTTGAACTGTAAAATATATATTATGTGCTAAAGTACATGCATATATTTTGTTACAGTCTATTATTACTATCACAGGAGTAAGGGAAAGGGTGTCCTGTAGATAATAAGGCATTTAATAATTCCGTAGTAGTTTCTGAGTATTTATTTTGCATGTGTATATATATAAATGCAATATCTTTGCGATGGTGGTAATGGAAATACTGCTGCATGATATACAAAACAAGAATCAGGTAACTAAAACACATTGTAGGAGGGTGTGTAAGGTGGCGTCAACAGGAACTTATGCAAGACAAGATGACTTTGTAAAGTATAGCTTTCATAAAGCAGTTCTCAGATGCCCCTGTCTTAATCAAATTTTCCTTAAGCTTCTTTCAGTGAGAGTGAATCCTGAGTAAGCATGCCATCAAATGGTAGCCATTGTCACTTGAAAAAGAGTCTGGAAAAGGAAGGGATGCCAAACATTAATGTATCTCTACACACTCAATTAAAATACGATCCAAAAATGAAAATGGATTTTGAAGCATCAGCAAATGTCTGCCAAAAGCTTGTGCCAACCCACATCAGCTTTGTCTCTGTAATATTTACTACAGAGAGAGAAAGCACATTTGACCAAGAATGGTGTCTTGTGGGACTCCATTCCACAGCTGTTCTTTAAGGATTTAGATAAAATACGTCCTTCAGCTACTACTAGTTTTCGAGAATGCCTGTGACTGCTGTACATAATATCATAATAGCTCTTTGCTACTATCTTTGATTGCACATTGGCATTCTACAAAACACAGAAATTGAAAAATGGGCATCATAAGAACCAACTTTTCAAATAACCAATATTTCTAATCTCTGTTACCCTGTAATTAGACTCATTTGTGTTGTTCTCATTTGAGATGTGTGTATAATTATTGTTCATAGCCTCATAGTAATTCACTTTGCCTATTTTTGCTGTTTTTTTTCAAAAGCTAAAAGAAACATGGTTTAAATATATAATGTAATATAATCACCATTTCATGTGAAAAACATTTTGTGAATCTGAAGGAATAAAGGTACCACAGTACCAAAGCCATAGCACTTTTCAGAACAGCTTTGCTAAAAGGAAAAATAAAACAGAGATTTCCTAAGACTTGACTAATCTACATGCTTAATGAAGAAAGACACAGGGACATAACCAATGCATTGCCTGTGTCCTGGCATGGGTGGGTGGATAGGGAGAGTAAAGCAGAAAACAATGGTAAATGAGGGGAGGACAGAAGATTGCCCATTCATGCCACAGACCCCAGTCATCTTCTCCTTTTCCTTTCTCCCCAGTACAGAACAAAACTGAGTCCTTTTTGTTTGCAATAGCTATTAAACTTCATTGCTTTGAATTGTAACTGGGTATGGTGGAGAAGAAATACACTAATGAAAACGTCCTGACCTTAAGTATCGGATTTGTGTGCTATGGGCCCTGCCATCAGTTTGCTAGCTTGTGTTGTACATAGGAAGATAATTCATGTACCTCCTCTTGGCAATAGAGACCATAGAATGGGGATAGGACACTCAGAATTTCAAGCTGAGGGGGAGAGAAAAATTAACAAATCCATTGCTATTTCAGAAAATTCTCTAAACACTGGGCTATCATGTAGGAAGAATCCCGATGCTGTCTTTTAAAGGAAAGTAACTGTTGCTACATTTTTGGTATTAACCACTGTAGCTGTGATTCAAAGTATATTAGGCATCTTCTGAGAACTGACAGAAGTCATTATCTGAGAGTATGAGCATACTTAACCCTCTCAAAATTCAGGTGTTTCTGCATAATACTACCCCCAAATATCTCAAATGAAATGTTTAGCATGTGATATTTCTAGGCATCATCTTTTTTGATAATATATAATGCACAAATAATTAATCACAGACCTTTAGACAAGCACAAGCCCAAGTCCTACTTAAGTACTTCAGCTCATAATTGCTGGTTGCCTTCTCTGACTCCATAGAATATTTTTCTATGAAATAATATAACTTGTTCTTCCTGAGTATCAATTACTCTTGAACTTCAGTGACTCTCCCGGGAAAGAGTTACCAATTCTAGATATTTCTCAAAGGGCTTTGTTTCCTTTCTAGGAAGAAAAGGTGGCTTTTGGCTTCATACGGGAGAGGTATCTCTTTCCTTCCTGGGGAAGATGGCACAGTGGCACTTTCCAGAATGGCCAAAATTAGAAAGGAAGTAAATCTATAACCTGCAAGTAAAACCAGTACTTGAACAAGGGAAGAAACAAACTTCCAACAGGGGAAAGCATAAATAGACTCTCTGTTTGCAGCCTTTCTTTCAAAAATAATGTTTCTTCTTTGAAAAGCAGCCTATCAATATGAAAAACAAACATAACCAGTGGTTTCTACCACTCAGGTCAAATTATGGGACTGCTACAGGACAACAGTTTCAGATACTGAGCCTGCTGGTGACAGTAATTCTGAAAATGATGGTAGATCTTGCTAGGCAGGCTAAATATATGAAGTGCTTGCTTAGAAAAAAATAATATTTCTATTGGTAACAGCATGCATACAGCTTCTGAAGCCACTCAATCAACTAGAAGAAATGTAGTAAAACTATCTTCACAATTCCAAATACCCTAAACTGCCATTCAGAAGGAAAGGGAATAATATCAGCCTATTATGGACACAGAGAATGGAGACTTCAAACAGAAATCACTGCTTAGGCTATTTTCTCTTTAGTTACAGAATAAAAAATTTACTTTTCTGCTGTGCTTGGAAGTAACTTACTATCAGTTGAAAAACCAATGGTGTGCATCTTGTTACAACAGAAATTGAAGGTATTTTTAATGTGTTATTGGGGAGTTTAGTGGTATGCAGTTTACAGAAAACACTGGATAGCTGGTCAAACAAATACCTTTGATGTACTGAAGGTATAAATCTTTGGTTTTTTAATGAAACCAAAACTTTCTGTGTAAAAGTAAGATTATGCATTTCACAGAATCACAGAATCGTCAGGGTTGGAAGGGA
>VZSZ01011752.1:0-13907 GCA_013398815.1 Ibidorhyncha struthersii
CTCACTTGCCACTGTCTCCCTGTGGCCCCTGCTGCCGTGTATTTTTCTACCAAGAAGCCCACTTCTAAACAAAGCATTGCTCTGCTTCATTACAGTTTTTAAAAAGCTCACCACAAAACCAAGATTTGGACTTAGTAGAGACTAAGCAACAACGAGCTGTGCCTAAAAGCCATGCTTCACTTCGGGGAGAACAGGGGCCTGCTGTGGGACTGGGGATGGCGCAAATATGGCAGAAGGGTCCCTCCCCAACACACATCCACGTGTACCCCCCTGGACAGGCCAGTTTGCAGAAGCAAGGTACCAGGCACCCGAACTCACAGTTACTAGGGCAAAGGGAAGGAAAAGGTTTTGACCCAGGAGTGCCGAGGCTCAGCTGCCAGCATCCTCCAAATGTCATTTCCCATAGCATCAGGTATTTTAGGAACAGAGATGCTCTCCTCTCCAAAAATGACCGCAACAGTTCCACTTCTCCCTCTCTGCACCAGCCAAATTTATCACCGATGCAATCCCATGGCAGTCCTGGTGCTTATAATTTTCCAACAGGCAGGGCTGGCGAGTCTTCAGCCCCCAACAGCCTGCAGGACCCTTTGCGGCACGCTGAGGGCTTGCTCTGCCACAGCCCTGGCACAAGTGGCAGAAGAACCTCGCTGGAGAAACAAGGTGACACCACACAGCACCCCTGCTTAGTTAAGGAGTCTCCAGCTGGAGCCTTCTGTCTTCAGTTTGGATTCTGATGAATTATCATGTTCTTGGGCAATAATCACTAATCCTGCAAGAGGAGACCTTGATGACAACAGCAGTGAGTCATCCCCTCGCATACGAGCCCCCAGTTCCTCTCACTCCCCCTTCCAGGATTTGATTCAAACCAGTCCCTTCTGTTTTCAAAGCCTCTTTTATCTGTCCGCTTTAGCCTACAGCTCATAAGTTTGTTCTTTTCCCCTTTCCTTTGGGAAAAGCCACGTACCAGCTTGGGCTGTGGGTTTAAGCAGCAGCTAGGAGTGGATACTGTTTCTGTAATTACTGGTCTGACAGATCTCTGCCCCCTGAATCGCAGTTCTGAGCCGCTCCGCAAGTGTTGTCCTACATGGCTACAGTTGAAAAACATCTATTCCCTCCACCACCTATTTTCTTTTAGTAGGAACCATTACACATACTACAATCTAGAAGATGACAAGCAAAAATAAACAGACACATTATAAGATGCTAAATGCATCTAAAGTGCAAAATACTAGTTCCAAGAGGAAACAAAGTTTCAGCCATGGGCTCTGCTCACTTTCTGGGACATGTATAAGAAGTTTAGCACTTTTTGCAGGAAAAAAAAAGGCAAAAGAACAGGATCTTGGAGAAACACACCCAACGCAGCTTAAACTGAAGGGGAAGGCGGGAAGAGGAATCAGCCCCCTCCAGCAGCACATTAATCCTATCACTTAGAAATGCAAACGCAGACAATCCTGTTAAACAGGCTCAAAGCTGGTCTCAGTGCAGTTCACTGAAACTATAGGAATTTGCCCTCAAACCATTCCTTCTAGTACCAATGTCTACACTTGGAGATCATAAAAAAGCATCTAATAGATAAAATTAACACTTTCAAAAGCTCACTTTAAGTCACCCACAGGGAATGACATAATTACAGGATGAAAGATAAAGCTTTGTCTCAGATAAGAACACAGAAAGTAGTGAAAAATCCATTATAAAGTTATCATCATTTGGGCTTCTTTCCATTTGCCTTCTGACATTCGTATCTCCAAGACCTCCTCAGCTACCCCAAAAGCTGCAAAACTACCAAAGGGAGAGCAGCTATTGCAATATCAAGACTGCAGAAGTTCGGAATTTAAAGATGTAAGAAAAGAAAACAAAAACAAAGGGCGACCAGCCTTTAGGAGCTGCAGAAGTCATGGGGATCATCATTCTCCATTACCAGGGAGGGCTGGAGCTGCAGCAGCACCTAAAAACCCTGTACACAGACAGTAAGGGCATATAAAAATCCATTCTTGGGGCACAGGCCAACCACTAAATGACAGGGGTTAAGATAAAAACTTCCTCCAAGGACTGGCTAGCCCTTAGTTGTTCTGTACCAAGATGCAACCATCAGCTGGCTACTGTCCCTTAAAATTACTTCCATCTGCCTTCACCCAGACTGATAGCCAAGCTTCTGGCATAAGCAAAGCCCCTTAAAACCAAACATCCCTTCTCTCCACACCACACATTCCCCGCTGGGCAGAGCGGTTTCCATGCTGCTCTGTAGGCAACCTTCAACAGTTCTGCCTCTTTTTTTTCTTTTGCAGCATGGAAGAGGGTGGGGACAGTTGCCTCCCAACGTAACCTTTCTTCCTGTTATAGGGGAAGAAATTAAAGGATGGCTCCTCCCTGGGTCCGACCAGCTTCACTAAGAGACAAAGGACATGCCCCACACCAAAACTTGCACCAGAGCTAGCCAGCACCTAGGAAAGTCCCAGGCATTTTCCATCTAGGAGCTGCTTCCATCCCACCCCACTTGTTGTCATCCCCTCAGAGGGAAGCTTTGCTTCCAGGACCTCCCAATACACACCAGGGACTCTTGCTGTGTCTTTTGAAGCACTCAGCAGCCAGACTCAGAACAAGACCAGAACCTGCTTTGCTCCAGGATGGCAATCCTGGAGTCCTGGGCTTGACACAGATAGGGCTGAATTACACAGTGATATTCAGCGTCAGTGCACTGTGAGGATGCTTCTCAGAAGCCTGGGTTAGAGGTGATATATTTTGCAACTGAGTTGACCCCAAAAACATAGGAAGAACCATATTCAACAGCTACTCCTTTTAATAAAGTGTTCAAAAGTCAAACACTTTCCTATTCCGCTTACCAGGAAGAGGGCTGCTCTGCATAGACAGAGTGGTGTAACACAGAGGGACATAACCACCTGTCACCTGCAATTCGTATCATGGTGCTCAGGAGCCGGTCTGTAAGTCATCCATCTGCCATTCCTCCTGCAGCAGATTCTGCAATATTTGACCTACAGCAAGCCAAGGCAGATAGAACCCTTTCTACAAAGGCAGATGTACTGCATATGAAAGTATTTCCAAGCCAACGTACCAAGCCAAAATAGAAAACACTTCTTGTTTCAAAGTTAGATCATAAATGCTCTTCCATCACTACAAAGACCTTCTCATGGACCCCACTCCCTTCTCTCAGAGGAACTGAAGCACAGACCAGCGGCCCGACCTGACACAAAAAGCAAGATTCAGAGCTGGGAGCACAGCTACATCTCAGCCCAGTGCCCCATCCAGAGCTACACCGCCTGCTCCAAACAGCCCGCTGCACCCTATTAAAGTAGCATATAAAAAATAAATCCTGCAGTAATCCTGCTGTTGCATTATTTTTTTTTGTTACTGTATGCTCCAATTGCTGTTGGAAAGAGATTTCTGATGCAGGCTCTAGGTCCATTTAACAATCCAACTAATAATTGTATTTCATTTCTCAGACTATTAGCATGTAATGGAGCAGCGGCAGCCTCGGCTCCTGCTGTCTGGGAAGAAAGCTCGTTGGTGCCAAGAAGTAAGTGCATCACCTCCGAATCCCAGAGCGCATCTTCCTGGGAGCAGGAATCCCCTCGCTCTGCTCTCAGCAGGAACTGGAGCTTCCAGTTGCTTTTCAAAAGACAAAGCAAAAAGTATAAACGTGTTTCCCAGTACTTCCTCCCCTTCTGTAGTTCTCCCAAATAACAGAAAGACACTTATGTGCACATACATAAAACAAGTTAATTAACGGTCTCGGCCTACATCACCAAAATCAGCATGCCTTAATGATTTAGCAGTTCAACAGACTGCATTGCCAGACTTTCTCCTTCCAAGCACTCCTTAATCCCCATGCTAACATTCAGCTGCCTGCTGAGGGGCCACTTCCAAAACTGAAACTCTTTGGGGATTTTGCTCAAGACAGAAGGATCCCAGTGTTCCCACTAACCTTACCAGCTGAAGCACCTGCAGCAGGCTGCAGAGCTGAGCAGGAACCAGCGAAAGGATGAACATCTGCTCAGACCAGAGAGACAAACAGGAGAGCATGGAAGAGGTGAGCTCTCCAGTCCCATTTAGACCAGTGAAGGGCCTCATTTTTGAGGTACTAAAGTTTCTACTGATACAGGTTTGAAACTAGAATTCCTTCCCACTAAGACCTATTTTGATTCTGCTTCATGCAACCGTCATCTTCTCTTGCAAGATGTATTTTCTCATCTTATATGAAGGAAGAGGGCAAATAGGGGAGGGCTGGGAAAGTGGAAAACACTTCAGAGCTACATAGTTGTGTCTATCCAGCGTGCTCAGGTTCCGATTCACAGCAATGACCGTACCCAACAGCTGTTGTGCACACTGGAGCGGACTGATGACGGCTCCAAAGACCTGAGAGTCAGTCTCCGCCAGGGTGAGCATCACTTCTGCCCAGAAGAGGCTCCAAGTAGCAGAGGTGAGAAGGACAACCAGAGAGGTCAGCGAGCTGTGCACAGATAACAAGGAGCCTCTGGCCACTCCAGCCCTGGGGAGGAGCCGACTTCAGAGGTGTTCCTCCTGCAGAGGCTGAGCCCAGCCAGGGTGCTGGGCAGCAGGCAGGGAGATTTGACTGGAGCTCAGCCAGGTCCTGCCCAGCCCATCAAGGGGTGAGCTCCTTCTCTTCCACAAGACCTAGCTGATCCCTGGAGATGCAAACCCAACCCCTTTCTCACTAGGTAGGGAGGAAGCAAACCAGGGCTCTCCCCACATACCCACTCCCCCACTTCATCTCCAGGAGCAGCAGCGTGGGCAGCACACCCCTGTTCTCTGCCCAGGTGTGGGACACGGCCAGTTAAAGCACCCTGTCAAGGAGGGGACATGGTGACAGCAAAACCCCAAGCGATGTAACACAGCGTTTTGGTACTAAAGGAAATCACGTAAGCAGTTACGTAGGGAAAGCGGCTTCAGCACTCACCCAGTTTTTATCTGGTTATGAGATTATTTTTTTTCCTTCCCCGAGAGGATTAAAGCAACAAAGAGAGAGCACAAAGGGAGAGGTGGGAGGACTGCAGCAGCATGAGGGAGATGAGAAACCAGGGGCTCCTGCCTTTGATGTTTGGATGATCACATCATTGCAATTACTATGTCAAGGGCTCTGCTGTGTCACTGGTAAATAAATTATCCAAGGAAATTAACTGTGCAGGGAGCTTGCACCACAAGTCATAGCAGGTAAAAGTGGTAACAGAGAAGTCAAAGCATTTCAAACAGAGGAAAAACTCCAGAATACTAGGAAAATAAGACAACGTATTTAAAATCATTTCTAACAAATAAAATCTGGGTAGGTGTTTGAACAGGGAGAATAATAAAGACTTCAGATTAATCTACTGTTCTTTGGGAAATTAAACCATCAGTTAATCATGTGTACTCTATTGGAGATACAAAAGAAGATGAAGAATGCAAGAATTTGTATTCTATAAGGAAGAGTCTGGCACTTGGTTTTCTGGAGATACCTGTCCTGATAATGCATCAGAAACTACGCAATACATTAATTCTCTTCCTTCATCACAAGAAACATGCTGGCTGTTCTCCCCCTCCCCTGCTATTGCAATAAGCGAGATGATCCATAACATCATGATTATACAGAATTTCATACCACTGCATTTCACAGAGTGATCCGAAGAAAAATGTCGTCCCAAGTACTTAATGATGATCAGTTGATTTGAGTTCCCTACTATGGCTGATGCTCATTTCACAGATGAGTAAACAGATCCATACAAAGGTTAAGACATTTGCTCAAGATTTTTGGGGCCAGGAGCAGCCAGGGCTTGCACCTGCCCTACTCACCCTAGGTACTCAACAGAAAACACCCCAAAGCCCATCGAGCAAACCAAGCAGCACATGGGAACAGATGGGATGGAGCCGGAGGTAAGGCACCACTGACCCATGGACATCTGGCTATTATCTTCCCCTCTCCCTGTGGCCTTCTGCTCTCATTCAGCCTCTCCAGGCTCACCCAAGTCGAATTTCCTCTTCACTGCTTGCCCTAAGCACCACCTCATCCCTCCCTCCATGTGCTCCCAAGCCCAGAGGTGCAGCTCCAGAAATGCTTTCTAAATGCCTGCTTTGCAATTCAGAGCGTCCTTAAACTCCTCCATCAGCTCAGTATTTGACTATAATCCCCCTTGGATCTAAAGTGTTTATACAGTATTACTTGCAAGATTTAACTCAAAGATGATTAATTCGCTTCTGTGATTTTTGGCTTCATTTTGATTTCAAGGCAGCAATAGAAAGCCTGGTTTTCAGTATCTTATGGTCTTTGCCTTGAATCAAAGCACTTATGAATTTGACAAACAGATTTACAGCCCTGAAGAGGACTCAGCATTTTTTTCTTTTAGATACAAGCTAGTGCCACTTTTACCCACCCACCCCCCCTCTTGTTTAAACCCACTTAGCAGTGGTGGGAGTCCAAATTCTGTGATCACATTCATAACAGCTGTATCATGTTTATTTTAGATCAAAACCCAGCCCATTCCACTTGCAAGTATTTAAAGCCCAGAGCTGGCGTAGGAGAGCAAATTAGAATGAGAACAGCAGCAAAAAGCGATGGCACCCACCAACACGAGCAAGCACAGCACCTGCCACCGCTCTGCAGCCCGCACGCCCCACAGCATTGCACCCCACAGTGCAGGATTAGTGCAGCAGCATCAGGACCAGCTTTTGAGAAGGCTGATACAGATGCTGCAGCGCGTTACTGGGAGGGACCAGCACGCTGCAGCTCCCATTCATAGGACAGGGCTGCCACAAAGGGATGATACACACACAGCCCCCCCCAGGGCACACACAACATACTTTGCACCATTTATGAAGTGTTATTTCACAGACAAGGGCTGCAGGTTACCTTTTCTTTCTAAGCTGAGTTACTGACACCAGCAGCCATCTAACCTGGAACTGCAGCTCTTCTCCTGCCTCCCAGTTCTCCACATTGCTTAAAGAAAAACCAGCTAGACCCTTAGCCGATATAAATGATTAGGATAGCACTAAGTTATTGGAGCTTCTCATTTACACCATGCGATGCTCTAAAGCCATGCTACCAAATACACGAGCTTCTCTAGAGCCACACAGGCAAACAGCACACAGTTTTCCACTGCAAAGTTTAGGGACCAGGCTTAGCCCCAGCTGCTGCAGATGTGGTATCTACTTCAGTGGCAAAAGCACCTGCTTTACTCCAAAGAGTATTAGCTCCTCAGCATTTGATGAATTAAGCAAGTATTAGCAAATAATTTCAATCCTCACTACTAAATAAAAGTGATAAATTTTAGCTCAAGCCAACTACAGGTAACACAGAATGTTTTCCTCGGTCTTTCCAGAGAAAGTGGTTTTGTTTCTCAAAACCCTGGATTTCTTCCCTTTATATCCCTGATACAACAAAGCAGGAACGACACTGACAGGAGGCTGTTCCAGTTTTGCCTGGTAACTGCTTCAGAGCACAGCAATGTCAAAGTTCACTCACTTTCTGCAAGTTTTAATCAGAGACCAGAAAAGTTAGTTACTGGCCGAGACTGGTCACAACATAAGAGAAACAGTTCCTTCTCATTTGAATTTTGCTAATTGAACATCTAATCATTTAGGCTATGCTTTTCAGTCTTCAGCAGTGTCAATGAAAGCGAGAGTCCTGAAAGCAGCCTCGAGTTGCTCGTGGGCTGAAGCACATTCACTGCATCTACTGCAGCCCCAAGCTTCACCGCTCCTCTGCTACTGTTCCATGCGCAAACTTACTCTTAAATGAAATCTAAAAGACCTCAAGCTGCCTCTCAGCAAGACACTGGCTAACACCACATCTTCCCTGCAAGCTTTGTGCTGAAAATTGCTGCACCTTTGAGCACCTCTAATTTCTTGGGCTGATGCAGCACCAGCCAGGGTCGTGAGTCTTCCCACCGACATGACCCTGCATAATAGAATGCTCCTAAAAAATAATTTATCCTCAGAACAGAGTCAAGAAAACCTTCCCTGGCAGAAGCCTTATTACATTCAAAGTCAACACCGGTTACATTTTCACAGCAATAAGGAAACATGATTTCACCTTTGCAAGAGACCAGATTGCTTTACAAACATCAATGAATCCTCACAGACCAAACTCCAACCAAATAATGACCCTTTCAAGAGTTTAAGAGTAAAATATACCTGACACAAGCAAAGTAAGGGAATTTAAGATTACTGTAGACATTTACCCCACTAGAAGCAATGTTGGAAGTGACAGGTGGGAAGTTGCCCATGGATTTCTCCAGTCCTTAGCCCAAGATGCGGCACAAACCAATTCCCTCACAGCTTTACAGGGTGACCGCATTGTGCTAGATCTGCGTCACACAACACTATTGCAGCACACCTGGAGTCTTGTGCAACTGCCAGCCAGGGCTTGAGGACCAGCACCAAAGACACAAAGCAGCCCAGCTGCAAAACACATTAAAAGCTCTGAGACCCTGGGAATAGTCTTGACTGGTCTTCCCCAAAGGGACTAATCTTGCTGCAAAAAAAATTATTCATTATTTATAGCAGAAAATAAGGCGGCTCACTGCACCCGAGGAAGCCACTTTCAATTTAGGAGATGTCTTGATATGGTGCATTATGTAAATGACATTACACATGTACAGGCTTCTTTTGCCCAGTAAGAAGTTTTCCCTATTTTTAATCAGCAACACAAATTTTTCCATTAGTTTCAACAGAATCAGGGTCTGAACTCTAAATCCTCTATCAGCTTGACGAGTGACAGCCAAGTTTGCTTCTCTCCACCTGAAGTGGTCAAAGCTCTGTGGGCCAGACCCCCATCTCTGGCCACTTTCCAGTCAGTGAACATGATTTGATTTTCAGCCATTAATTTTTCACACAAACTGAGCCACTGGATAGCTAATGTCCTCAGATTTGCGCTCCCAGACCATTTACAGTCAAGAGTCATGAATTCAGGGCACATACTGTCACAACTAACCTGTTTTGATGTAGCACTTGTGTTGAATGGTTCAGAAAATTGGGTACCCATTAACCTCTCTAGGACTTGACACGAAAGTTCGAGCTGTGTATTTTCCACTAACTTCGTAGGCTCCAAGCACTTTGCCTCGGCTAGCTGCATCGCCTCTTGGCACTAAGAGTCAGGGAGATTTTTATCACATTCTGGAGAATTCAGATCTTTCCACCAGCTTCTTCATCACTTGAGATACACAGCTTCACTTAAGCACACCAACCCTCCCAAAGACTGCTTGTTCCCATAGCGGTTAGTTTGTATGTCATTCCCTCCTTCAGATGGGCCCGGGAATTCAAACCCAAACACACTGGTCATCTGAAAGCATTAGATGGCTTGAGTCACTTAGAAAAATAAGATATAGAATTACTACATGCGGATTTGCTTCTGGAATGGACAGGACAAGCTTGAGGGATTATTCCTCCCCTGCAGAAAAAAAGTACTATTTTCTAGGAAAAAGAACCTAAGAACATTTCAGGCTATACTCTTACGGGATTATCATTAAAAAGAAATAGATCAAGTTATGTGAATAAATCCAGACATGTTCAGATGAGCCCAAGAAAAGATGAAGTCAGAAATGTGAAGTTCTGCTCACCTTGAACACAAGCCCAAACCAGCAGCGGGGCTATTCAGGATGAACCATAGTCTGAGATCCTCTGTATACACCAACTCCCACCTGTAGAGCCCTGGCCCTGTATACATAACACAGCAGTTGAGTTTGTAAGAATTTGTACCACTGGTTCAAATCTAGTCCCTCTTTTTCTGCCATTTTCTTGGGTCCTGCAACAAAGCTGGGAAGTTTGAGTCTGCTTAGATGTTACCAGCTCAGACTCTTGGCTGGGTGACCAGGAACTGTTCCCCATGGATGCCTGACCTGGTGTTGCTACACTTCTGACAATACAGCTCAATAAAGTCTTTGCAAAGGTCTGAAGTAAGGGTATGGGGAAACTAAAGAGAGACAGCCAGAGCAGAAATTAAAACATGCTTTAATTTATTGTTTTCAGTTGTATGCCACAACTAGGCTAACGCAACGAACATGCATTGCAATATTGGGCTCCCTATGACCACAGGCTTTGGGAAGGTGATGCTCTGAGCTCACATCTCCATTTTCCATCCACGGAAATCAGACCGTGTCCTCTGCACAGGCAGAAGGTAACTGCAGTCAGGCTCTATGCCTGCAGACAGGAATCTTTTACAGATTTGCCCCAGTAAGAAATACAGCAGATGAATCCAAACTAGACTTTGTTCTTTTCCTCTACCAGAGGAAGGGAAGCAAGAGAAGAGCTCATTCCCTGTATTGCTTTTCATGCAATTGCTGACAGTAATGCAGGTGAAAGTCTTTTTTGGAAAAAAAAAAAAAGGAAACCCAATTGTCTATTTTGTGAAATTCTCATCCATCACATAGTATTAGAAATACTCAAGGGACTGTGGTTTGGCTTCACTGTGATTTAACATGGAGATTTGCCCCCCCTTGCTTTATTTTACAGTGCTGGGTGGCATTAAGCTTTGATGTTCAGTAACTCCAAGGGGGGGGGCTTCTATTTAAAGCCACTTTTACTACAGGAAAATGTTACATGACATTTTTAAAAAAATACTTTGGGGGTAAAAGTGTCAAATGACTTGCTGACTTCTGAGACATACAGATGCAATGAGCAAAAAGTACAAGTCCTGCTGATTCTTCATGTTTGACTCACAAAGAGGCACCCTCTAAAGTTTAAGAATACAGACCATCAAATTGGAGAGGGGGAAGAAAAATTTAAAGCAAACATATTAAAAATCCACACCTACTGGCAAAAGAGCAAGGGAAGGACAGGCATGACAATGTGACAGAGCAAAAAGATGGGAAATTCTTCCTTTTAGCTTACATGGGTAACATTAAAATACACACACACAATTGCATACAATTTTTCCCCCTGGGGAACCCAAATTTATGCCTGGTCTGTACAAGAGGACAGCACAGCTGTGCCAGAACAGGCCTGTAATTAGGTCTCTGTTGAGCCATCAACAAATACGGCATTTATGAACATGCATCCCCCAGAGATGCGAGTCCCACCCATACATAGCTGAAAGCTCATACATCTCCTGTTTGCAACCGTACCTTCTTATTATGCATTTAATTCTGGGTTTGATTATTAGATGCCCGCAAGCACCTATTAAGTAGGCAGAAGAAGCCATGGCAGGGCAAGTCCCAGCTCTGCTGTTAGACAGGTCCAATAAACCAGGAACAAAAGAAAGTCTATGGCAGCACACGCTCACCGTGCCCTTGCCAAGGCATGCACAGATTCAGGAGCAACAAATGTGCCGATCCCCACAACAAATGGCACCAGGACACTTGTTCCCCTTGATGGCAGCCCAAACATCACACCCCTGCTTTAGCGGCAGTTCTAAAGTAATCTGCCATTGCTCTTGCCAAGGTACGGGGCACGTTATCATTGCTGAAGATGTAGTCTGTACTGTGGTGTCTCTTAAACACAGGATGTTTAGAGGACAGCACAGGCAAACCAGCCAGGGCTCCTCCAAAGGGGTGGCGTGAGGATATGAGGACACTCTAGAGGGGAAAATGAAAGCCTACCTCTTTGCAAATCAGGGGAAGAAAGTACAGCTGCGATGCAGAACTAAGGATGAGGTACAGCAGCAAGTGAATGTCACAGCTCAACCAAAGCAGCTGTCCCCAGGAGCTTGCACGGGAGCAGGAGTGGCCAACTTCTGTTCCCCGTCAAGCTGCTCATCCACCCAGGCCAGCTCATCTCCCAAACCAGAAAGAAGGACCTGTCCATGAAGCGCTATAGCCGCAGTGCAGGCAGCAATAAACATCCAGAAGACAGCGTGTACGAACACATGCAGTACATTTTCTACAGCCACAGCATACTTCTTGTTTCCCACAGCAGCAACCTGCTTACCTGCCAGGGCAAGGGACCCCAATTATCAACAGATCGGAGCAGCAACGAGCTTTGTCACAAGCAGATCCAGCCCTTCAATAAAAAACCCAGCTCCAAGATTTGTCTGCTGCTTATATTCCTTGACCCTATCCTAAATGAAGGAAAGGGGCTATTAAATGCTTTCTGGGACCTTTCCTACAACCCCAGAGCCCCTCTCCCCCCTTTCTCCAAACCCTTCCCTGCACCACCATGCGCCCAGACACTGCTCCTGGGCCAAGGAGACCTCTGGCGAGGGCCGACCTGCCCTTCATATCCATTGACTTGGAGAGAACACATGCCACAGACATCTTCATAAAACAAAACTTTGGGGAAAATAAGTGACCTTGTTCCTCTTCCCTGCTGGCAGCCCAAGAAACACAAGCAGGATATTGCCCTTGTTCCTGCCCCCGGCGGAGACCTCCCTGGGAACATACTGTACCTACCTGCATTGGGTTCCCATCACACAGCTATAAACTTTCACATTATGTAAATGTACAGCTAGACACGGTAATATCAATTAGTTTTGTGTAGGGTTTTGCTCTTCCCTTTGCAGTCAGTGGCAGTGCAGTGGTAATTCAAACACTGTGATTTGGTGTTCCTTTTTTGCCAGTGTCCGCACTGATTTTAAACAGGGCAGGCTTGGCCAGAAACCAGCCCTACAGAAGGCGGGTTTTCCTTTGTGTCAGCAATGCAGGAAGCAAACCAGCTACCAGAAGACCCAGAGACCACATGGTGATGGAGAGGGTGCAGGGGGTGAAGAGGGAAAGATTCATCTGGAAATACCTTGCGACAGTTCCCAAAACAGAGAGCTTAAAACAAGGAGGGACAAGACAACACAAGAGTTAAGACTGCAAGCAACAAGAAAAACAAAGGGGAACATTTCAAGTGAGAGGATCATTGCAGGAAAGCAGAACCACCAAAGAAGCTGTATTCCCACAGCAGTGATTGCCATGCCCAGAAGCATCCGCAGAAGCGGCACGCACACACCAGGATAATGTGGTCGTAACTCACAGAAACATCAGCAAACAGCAGTTTTCCTGCTCACTGCAATAGCTCCTTGTGCAATTTTGTAAAGACACAGACAGTGGTCTATCATTTCTCCTCCCTCAAAGCAGCAACATCACTTTTTCTAGGATTGTTCATTGTTATTCTAGAGCTGGCTTAGATTTTCTTTAACAGAGAGACTTCACAAGAATGTATTCCTTAGCACTGCACAGTGCTATGGATGCATATAACAGATTAGAAAGTCACCTCACTGAATTATTAAAAAACAAAAGCAAAGAAAAAATATACATACTGTGTAGCACTTCAAATTTGAAAATATTCAAGTCCTGAAAATTTGACCCTAAATTCCAATTGAATATATCAGATTTGTAGGAACTTTGGATTCAGCAGCCTTTTTCTGGAAGAAGCAGCCCGGGTTCATTGGTTCAGAGCAACCCTGAAAGGCAGATAGTGAAACCTGAAGCTGTTTGGAGCTAAGCAGCTGGGATGAGAGCACCTTGGCACACATCCTCCCGTAACAGCATCGACCTGCCTGGAAAGCCCCGAGACTTCATACTCCATTTAATACTATTGGGCATCTAACGATCAGCTTTCAGAAAGACAGGGACATGGGAAGATAATGGTCTGCTTACATACAGGGCTGTGCAACCACCGCAGCCCCCAGCACAAGCGGGTAGATTTATGGGAACCCCTGGAGAGCAGCCGTGTGGTTATTCCTGCGCACACAGACAACGCAGTCCACATGGGGCAGCTCTGCATCCCAACCTCAGACACCCCAGCAGTAGGTGTTCACCTGTTAAGAGAAATTGCATTTAAACTGAGGTAGGGAAAGACATTGTCAGAAAGTCTGGGCCTTAATCCTGGCTCAGAGCNACCTCTGCTATTTGCATTCATTTCATCATTTCACTCAGCACCAAGTTCATATGAACCTCCTGCTTTACTGCACTCAGATCCAGGGAGCTGCACCCATCTCGCACGGCCGTCCTCTCCCCCCGGCCAGGTGACAGACTGCCAGC
>VZSZ01011752.1:30862-43560 GCA_013398815.1 Ibidorhyncha struthersii
AATTCCCCCCGGGTCGGATTCCCCAGAGCCGCCGTGGGTCCCTCCGCCTGCCTTTGATTTACTCCCAGCTGCAATTCACAATATAGGCAGGAGACGTGTGGCAGCTCCTCTTAGGTGACACATGGAGCTATCTACAGGGCAAGGGGAAGGGGGCTGGATTGGCCCAAATCTGCCTCTCTGTTCATAAGGGCCCTTTGTCATCCTCGCAATGTGAAACAACAATAAAAATCAGTTCGCGAATATCCACGCTGCTATATTACAAATGCAGGCTTCTAATTACCATATGGAAATGGACTGTCTGAAGTGCAGTAATGAATGGCAGTCTGGGTATTGTTTGGGGGTTGTCAGATAAACTGGGGGTGCTGGCAAACGATGTTAGAAGCCAGGCTTGCCTTTTGAAGTGAGCAGCACCATAGCAAGTCCTATATATTCCACAAAACAAATCACTGCAGCTAAAACAGCACTTGTGCTGTGAGGAAATTCACTCCAATACTTTGCCATGAAGAAATATGCTGTTATTTTTCCAGACTTTTCACAAATCCCTGTTAGTTCATTTAACCAAAATGAACATGATCACAAGATCCTCCTATGTAAATAGGATAATTTTTTCCTGCCACAGAAGTCTCATATCAAATAATGGTTATTAGCCCCAGCAACACCTGGTCTTCCTATTTATCCTATCTACAGACTACAGTAGCAAACTACTTGGAGCTTTTCTTAAAGCAAAGGAACAAACACAGCTTGATTTGCTTACATGTTGTGCATGCATCTCCATCTATTCTTGTGGAGGATTCCTTGGCTATACTGTGTCTGTGCCATTTTAGCAACGATCTATTCACGCTCTGCTGGTACTTACTGCATCAGTCATGCTAATTTCATCCAACTCATTCTCTTGCTTACCCTTCCTTATTTCTGCTTACACTTGAGGACCACTCAGTTTTTGAAGCCATCTGACTACCCTGGGTTTTTTTTTTTTTCCTCCCTTCTTTTCCTCTGGGGTTGCAGTTTAGGGACTGAGAAGCTCCCAGGTATGTTTCCTGTTGCTGGGAAGGTGGTGACATTTGCCTCTCCTGCCCCAAGCTGTCACAAGTCCAGAGTCATGCAATAACTTCAGGTCCTTGGGTTTTGCACATCATCCTCCAAAAAAAAACTTTCTCCCATATGCCCTGCATCTTACAGGTCCTTTGTGCCTGCTTTACTCACAGGGCATCACAGGTTTCCTACAGTCACACAAAAGAGTTTATCTGCTCCCTGGAAATACCAAACAGGTGACTTTATTTCTACATGTACCACTACACCAGTAGTGCCATCCCTGCCCAGTTTTCAGATATCAATCACCACCCCCCAGTAAGCGCTGTACTGCAGAAGATGAACAGCCAGTATGCAATGTCCCTGAAAACATTGTTCCATATCACAAGAAACTCTAACACTACCTATTATTTCAACCATTAAAATTCACCATACCCTCCTTCCTGCTTGTACTACTTTGTTAGGGGAAAATACACTGACAGATATTTTGATGTGATGTATGCATCCATTTGCGTTCCACAAATAGTCCTAAATCAAAGCCTAGAGACAGAGGAGTGAGCTTCCTGTGAACAAGAAAGGTCAGACGATATTTATAGTAACCGAAAAAAATGCTCTTATCTGGTTTATAGCTGTATTATAATAAAATCAAAAGCTTGCAGAAAATAGTGCAGATGCACCTGAACCAAGTGAGTACCGAAAATGAGTGATAGCAGTGCATGACAGCAGAGAAGACTTTCTGATGTGATTGATGAAGGGATGCAGGGCAAAATTCTTCAGCCAAGTAGCCTCTGCCAGCTTTGCACTTGACCCTGTAATACCAACCTACACCAGGTCCCCTTTGTGGTAGGTCTCCGACAAATCCACAAGGTCTCTCGCCCCCAAGAGCAGAGAGACCAGATGAATGAAGCAGAGAGCGAGGAACCTCAAGATGTGGTTTGCCTGGGGTCCCCCAGCAAGCCACAAAGAATTTATCCCGCTTTCGACCAAGCTAGCTCAGACTACATGTCTCACATGAAGATACCTCAGGTTTGGTGAGAAATCCTGCTTCTCATCCATGATGGGGAGTGGAGCTTAAAATAGGACTTAACAATAAAGTCCTTTTGCCTTCCTTGGCCAGCAGCTATTTACACAATTCAAAACTCCAGAGATTAAATGCATTGCAGCACAATTGGTCAACATATCCATTTCCTGAAGGTTTGGCAGTCTGAAACAAAACCCCTGCATTCCTAGCCATGAAACGCTGTTTTTTTGGATATCAGCTTCTTAAGTAAATATCTAAAGCCTATGGACACGAGACTCAGATTGGGTTAAAGACCTCTTGGGAACAGCGGCTGAATTTATGCTACTTTCCTTATGTGAAAGGTAGACCCTGGCACTGACCAAAGCTCTTCACAAAATCCCTTTATAGCAAGGGAGGAATATTAATGTTTAAAAAGGTACTTTGCCTCTCTGCTGAGATCCGCCACTGATGTTAATCCGTACAAACTGCCAGAGTTGGTATCATTTATTATTTAGGATGAACAGCGAGATGCCAGGCTAAATGGACTTCTAGTCTAACCCATTGCAGCATTCTTCTGGGAGACCCCAATAAAGACAAGCTGTTTATGTACTCTGGCACTGACACATACAGATCCTAAGACGAGCGTCACTTGAGGGACGGTGAGGCACAGCCTGGCTGTATTTTATGTCCTCTGCACAGCCAATCTCCACCCAGCTGTGCTAGCAGCAGGTATGCATTTGGGGCAGGGGGGAGGCTCTAGGGGAAGAGTTGCTGTTTAGGCTGATGCCAAAAATCCTCTTTCAGGTTATTCTGGAGGTGAAAAAAGATTATCGCTCCAGCAATAAACCACTTTGCATGTTTGGAGGTTCCCTCCTTGCAGTCCAACTGGAAAAACAGAATATACTCTCATGCAAAATCAGCCAGCTCAGCTCAAAATGCTTTTGGTCCCTGATTTCAGCGTTGGCTGATTTTGTCCTAAAGCCGAGACAAGCACTCACATACCAGAGCTGTGCACCTGTGACAGAGCACAAACCTCCAGAAGAGAACGACAGCAAACAGCTTGGAAGTGATCCATATTCATTTTGCAAGCAGGTGGTGGAGTTTCAAATATGTGCATAAACCTTTACAGTGTGGGCACGCAGTACGTCAGAAACAATCCAAGGCAGGCTATAGTCAACTCCAGATTCCCACAGCCATCTCGCATAAGCTCCAGAAATGCCACAAGTCACCTGTTGTGTTCCAAATCTAAATCAGAATGTGCAGAATCTAAAAGCTGATCAATCCTAAAAAAAAAAAAAGACACCCCACACCCAACAATTTGGATGCTCCCATCTAAAATGATTTCCCAGTTACAAGTGTTTTTCCCTTTCAGAACAGGTCTGCTGAGCTGGATAGAAAAGCCTTTACTCTACGCATTCCTTTTGTGCTCCTGCAAACTGGTTTCCCACGTTTCTATCGTGAAGAGGACTGGAGCCTCCAGGACAGGCAAGAGCTGCTCTTCAGGCAGCTGTGCAAAGCTCGGCGACAGCCTGGTCACCGTCCTGAGCACAACCCTCCTCCAGAGGAAAAGGAAGTTGAAGGCCCCCCCCCATCCTTCCTGCTTTCCTTCCTTTGCTTCTCCAAAATATCCTGGGGTCTGTTCCTCATCAAAAGCTTCTTCAAGCAGCATCTATTTGTGTGGTTTGATGTGGCTGATGTGGTTTAAATGAAGAAGTGGAAGACAAGGGGTTGCTGGCTTTCCTCTGTTTTCAGATTCATACCATTGAATAGTAACTTTTGTATATTTTTAGAAAAGGAAATGAGGTAAATAAAATGCAGAAAGATAGAGTAAAATGATGTAATTTACCTTAACTGCCAAAACACACAAAGCGTTGTTACAAAAATACACCAGCAGACCCGAGCCCTGAGAAACTCTTTACAAAGCCAACTGCTAGATGCCAGGATTCAAGTCCAAGGTCCAAATTCAGCAAATACGCTCCTACATGCTTAATCTCAGCTTTTAGTGGGGCTCCTGGGGTATCAGGAGGGCACCAGTGCGCTCCTGATGCAAACAGCCTCTTTGCACCTGCCAATTTTACAAAACTTGACAGGGCTGAAGCATCTTCCTCCACCTCTGCACCACTTCAGGACAGGAGTTGTGTTTTCAGGCATAGGTCCTTGTGTGTCATCCAGGATAATTAACCATATTTTCAATTGTCTTGTTTCAGGCTGGTTCCCTTAACACCAGTTAAACAGGGGGTGTGGGATGCATTCAGCTTTGGCAACAGCATCCAAGAGAAACCTTCCCACATCAGCAGTGCTTTTCTTACCCTTACCCAACAAAGGGTCTTTCCTGCCTCATCTGGGGCTGAAATGAGATCTGCGACATGAATATTCTCTGACAGATGTTGAATTAGCCCCGGGAATAGGGATTTTGTTGGTTATTAACATAACAATTCTTGGTACCCTGTCCAGTTTCAATAATGCCCCTTATTATTGAGCCCGGTCAAAAGAGGCCCTGACGTACTCTTTAAAAGGTTAAAGCTACAACACTTCTGCAGCAGCACCTTGGCTTGCACACGGGGTTCAGAGGGACGTGAACTGCTTTACAAAGGAAGTTGTTGTTACTTTCTCTAGTTTACAGATGGGAAACCTGGGAGATGAGAAATAGCACTGTCCAGTCCTATCATACGAGTGGAGAACTAACTGAAGTCTAAGTGCCAGAAAGTGGGCTTTCTGGGCTGTGCCTGGCCTCAAACAGAAGTGAAACAGATTAAATTCTTGCTTTTCATTAAACTGTGTGCCCATACACAGCTTACAAAAGTTTTCTTGCCTATACCTACGCTTTAAAAAGCCCATTGATCAAACTCGCAGGTTTTTAAATTATTTTTAAAGTTACCTCTTGCCTTAAATTTAGCTGCGCTGATGCCATTCTAAAGCACTAAGCTGTATCAATACACTATTACTTAAACACGGGCAAAAAAAAAAAAGAGACTTCAACAGTAAGTAATCTCTTAACTATTGCTGCACAGTCTTCAGTTTTCACTTAAATGTGGTTCTGTTAGCAGGTATTCTTCTAAAATACTAGAAAGGCAATTAGAAATAGTAATGACTAACTACCACTAGTCTTGATAATTTGCGCTTTCCTGCATATATGAGTGATGCTTATACCCAGTGTCCGACAGGCCGTTGTAGTCTCCCCATGTTAGGGAAAGACTGCGATAAAACCCCACTTTGTCCTCCATGCAGACTGACTTCGATGCCCAAGTTTAAGGGACTAAAATTAGATGAGTGAACCTGAGCTTTACTCACAGCATCTTCCTGCACAGCCGTTCTTTGAGCTTGCAACGATCTATTCCATCTACCCTTATCATCCAGTTATATTGCAGATGAGATACTGTCTTCTACACACAGACTTGACACAATAGCCGAGCTCGAGACTGCAGAGAAAGTCTGCAGAAGGAGCTGAACAGTTTTTCAAATTCTTGGTTTCTAGGCCTTAATTTATCTAGTTCCTAACTAAGGGGCAGTTCTGCAGGCTAACAGCAGGACAAGAAACACACCCCCAGCTCCTGCACATGCTCTCACAGACCTTCCCCTTATCTATGCTCAATAATAACCAGAGACAACAAGCTGAAGGCACGAGCGTTACTCCTTTTATCACTAAAACCATCCTTAGAGAAGCGATGGTTATTCTGGTGGCTGATAGCACAATCTACTGGGCTTTTCTTGCATTTCTCCCACTTCATTATTCACTGATCCTTTTTTTCTTTCCATAGAATTAAAGGCAGATCACAAAGTGCAGAGAGGCTCGTTACAGTCATTCAGTCCGACCACCTTGCGCTCCACAGGCCACGGTATTTCACCCAGCAATTACTGTAGGTCTCCCAACCGCTGTTGAGCAAAAATGGGTCTTTCCAGTGGACACACACTCCTGTCCCTGCAGCACCATTAATGCTAGAAGGGATTCTGCTTCTGAGCATTTCTCTGCATCCCTATATATTTATATCCAATCAGAAATTGTGGAAAAGTTGTTACATTCATATTCCTGATAGATTTGTGCATTCAGAAGGATTTGGAATATTCATTTGTTTTTAAAGATACACTTATAAAACAGTTTCCCAATTTGTTCCCGGAGTTACATTAGCCCCTAAAGGTACAGGTTGTGTCCCCCATATTTCAGAGTGTTATCCAAATTGCTTAAAGTCTGGCCTTCTCATGCCAAGGGGACCTATAGGCCTTGCCACATATTAATAAAAACACTACGCTGTCTCATCAGGAGATCCAGACACATTACAAAGATAAGTATTAGCAGCTTCCCTTATTTTTTATACATGGTTCCCTTATTTTTTTTATAGATGAAGATGGCTGAGGATCAAGAAAGGGGAACAGGTTGACCAGCAAGAAAGCTGCGCTCCTGAGTTCCAGTCCTCCGCACAAGTCAGTCCTTATACAGAGACACCTTCTTTGACTCAAAATGCCTCCAGGACTTCACCTACTTTCCTTTTGAGTCTTTGCTAAACTATGTATTTTGAACTTTAGCTGAGACAAACATCAATCACGCTTACTATGGACTAGCCCAGTACATGCAGCTAATAAAATAAGGCTTTGCAGGGGCTCCTTCGTTAGCCCTGAAGCACTGGTTTGCTGGAGGCCCACCCCCCGTGGATGGGCAGGACAGCCACTGTGCACGTACCCAGAGTTAGTGGCTGTATCCACAGCACTTCTGGGATGCGGGGGAAAGGCCGCTTGCAAGATGAGGTGTTTAAGCTACCATCCTACCATAGGATAAATGCTCCTCGAACTTTACCTACTAGTTTCTTTTTCTCCAGACTGTTTTACAGTGTGCCCAAGCCTGTTCTCCACCACTTTATTGTCCTGTGATTTTGTTTGCTCACTCGGGAAGGGCTATCAAGTTTTTTTTCTGATTCATCAAAAGAATGGCTTTACACTTATTTTAGTTCTGTATCAGTGCCAGAGCTTAAGGCTACTTTGCTCCTATCTCCAGACACATTTAACAGCCATAAACCAGAAGCACAGCTACCCTGCTCACTGTCAGGCATATCTTAATGGCTACATAGGGGGTTGATGTGAAGGCTTTTTGTTTCGCCTTTCCACCAGCCAGTCTAGGAAGACACATTAAGATGGAAAATAGCATAATGCCAGAGGCATTTAACCAGCTAAAAATACTGTAAGAGGGTCAACGGACATAATTCTGACAAACAGAGTCCTGCTTGTTAGATCCTGTTTATTTGATCATAAGAGCTGAAACTGCTCTGAAGGGTACACTCCAGCTTTGTTACACTGGTGTCAAGGAGAACTAGTGACATTTAGCCCATGAGATTCCCTCTGTCTCTTCAGTAATGCAACCTAGATCAGACCCTGACCCTGAGCCATCTGAAGTGAACTTGTTGGATTTCCATTAGTGCTCTCAGCCTCCAGAGCGCTCTTCACAGGTTCTCTGAAATGACTTCTGGTGAATGAGTCAAGTATACAATTACACTCATGGAGGCTTGGCCTCTCCATATATCAAGGGACAAAGCCTACAAGCATGTCCATCATGAAACCCATCCATGATTTAAAGGACAATACCATATAACTCCATGAAGATAAAGCCATATGTTAAATGTTCTCAAAAAAAACACAGTAAGAGTGACCACGGCAGAGCTCATCACTTAAACCACATTTTAGCAGCATATTTACCCTGTGATTCAAATCCTCTGTGTAAACCACACAACATTAATGAAAAAAACATTAGCACAAAGTTCAGCAAAGCCACAAGAGAAGCTGAACTCCATGATACCTCCAGACAATGCATCAGCAACACACGCTCAAAGCCTCAATTCTATAGTACAGTAACAGCAAAAATGCCCAATAGGGTTTAAAGAGCAAGTTAGGAAAGTGTTTGCTGTGGAAAAATTTGGTATAGTTGGTCTTACCTTTGGCAAAGGGGCCCTGAGGGAGCAGAGAGGAACAGCAGATAAGGGCCACGGAGCAGAACATGGCACTACAGCAGAGTAGTAGCTCAGCTCTTCGGTGTCTGAGCAAGGCGGGCCCAGAGCTGGCGACCAGCTTCAGATGGGAGTACAGATCACGAAGCAAATTCACAGAGGAGGCAGGTCCATGGTTAAGCTGAGAAGTCAGTCTCTGTGGTAGGGTCCCCAGCCAGGCATGGTTAAGCTGGAAACCAGCACTACTCCAGCATGACCCAGTTGAGAAACCACCTACCCCCAGGGGAGTTTAAATGGACTCCTGGGCCCATGGGAGTGGGTGGAGGCACCAGGTGAGGCTGGTCAGGGACATTAAAGTTAATTAGCGCCCTCAGGGCTCTGTCAGAGACCCTTTCAAAGCAATTCTGGACTGTTTCACACAGTGATTTTAAAGCTGCTTCCGCAGTCAGAATAGACTCTCCACTTTCTGCAAATACTCGTCTCTGTTAGATGATGGTGTGGGCATCTCCACTTCCAGAAGGTTTAAAGAAGAGGTCAGAAAAGTGTGTGGCAGGGAGGATTTAGATAATATACAAGGTGTCTGTGTATGAGAAAGGTGGGGGGACAGTAGGCTGCATCAGGAAAAACCCTTAAAGGCAGCTATGATTTTTAACATCTGACTTCAGAGCAGCGTAACAGCTTGACAGAGACAGGAGGCATTGCAATGAGACTACTTGAACTAGAGTATGCCTTGTTCTTTTCTCTTCTTGCAATTGAGAATAGCGTTTAAAACTAGAAGAAAGGTTTTGAGTTTTTTTCTGGCCCATGCAGGTTGGCATGGAAGGCTGGATTGGATACATTTCTGTCTAGAAGGGGAGCAACATTTACATCTGTTTATACTGTATAAGCAAACAAACAAAATCTCCGATTAGACCAAAATATCATGAGGCTTCCAGAAATTATCCAGAAGCACCTGCCTCATTAAAACGCAAGTTACCTGGGCTCCTACACATGCTTTTGAAAGTCCCACCCTGCTCATTTAGAAAAGACTATCTGCTACCAGTAGAAAAACTCTGTGAAGGCACTGAAAGTACACAGCATTTCACAGCAGCAAGCCTTTAATTACCACATGGTAATCACCACAGTGATTAAGTTGTCATCAGGTCCTTGCTAGTTTCCCTCTAACCTCCTTTATCTGTACCAAACTAGTGGGGAACCTAGGTCAAAAGAATAAAAGTGAGGTGGCAACTCGCTGCCCTTCATTTCAGGGGTACAGCTGTACAAAAGGGTATTAAATCAGCTTTATTTCTTAGGTATACTTAACATGTTACAGCTTAGAAGATGACAATTTCATGGGAAAGGATTAGAACAGTTTCGGTCACGTTTAATGAATGCCATTTTAGATCTACATTTTCTGCCTTCTTAAACCATAAAGGGTTCCCAGTTCCAGTGTTCTTCACGCATATACATTTATTCAAATTGCTGGCTATACCTTGCAACCTGTATGCCACTTTACTACTTTTTTTCCGTTAATAATGGTACACTTTCCAGATATGGAAACTGTTATATCTTAATCTTAACTGCAAGTTGATTTGTATTCACCAAAGCATGGGGATAATCCACAAGAGCTTCTGCTTAAAAATTGCTGCTAAAGTCGGTGCAGCCAATGCAGATGGCTATACAGCAAGGATAATCTCCGTGTGGGTTTCATCCATTGCTGCAACAGCCCGGTTACAGAGCATCCACTCCCACAGGAATCAATAGGCCCCAGGAGGCGAAAAGAGGTATAAACAAACAAACAAACAAACACAATAAACTGGATACCCCGCCTGCCAGCAGATTAAGTCAAGGAGGAGTATTAAGTTGTTTGGGTTCCCATTTAAAAATAAATAAATAGAATCTCCCAGTCAATCTGCTTAATGTCTGATTGACATTAAGCAGATAAGTAGTGATTTAACCGTATGGGGTAGATTTCTGCCTATGATGCAGAGGTCGAGCCATACTTAGAAGATGACAAGTGAATTTTTTGTTTCCTGTCCTGCCATAGGCTAGCGATGTATTTGCTGGAAGGCGAGGGTGCTCCTTGTTTTTCTATTTCGGGTGCTCCTGGGGCATTCTGATAGGGGCCATCAGTGTAAAAGCAACGCTGTCAAATGGCACAATGGTGCTGTAAAAATTCCATGCAGGGGAAAGGTTGCCTCGTTCAAGGCAGTATGAAAAGGTTTAATGTGGGACGTATTCTGCTGGTCTTTCACGTTTTCCATTCCTAGGAGCCATTCTTTACAGGTCCTGGAATTGCACATCCTCGCCGGCTCCACGAGTGCCCCCAGAACCCAACATGCAAAACGATCAAGTGCCACAACAGCCACCGACGTTTGCTGCATCGTATTTTATTGCGTTGATTTATCTCTCCATTTCTTACAGTCTTATTGAGCTGAAATTGCCTTGCACAGCCGAGCTTCCCCAGCCACTTACCAGATTCTGCAAGAGGTGATTTTTCACTCTGCGTTCAGATGTCAGCGCACGTCCCCTGCACCTGCGCCCGCCTGGCCTTAACCCCCGGGGTCCCGCTGGATGCCCGCTCCCCATTCCTTCCAGGACCGGGCATCTCTTCCGCTACCCACTTGCCCTGCCATGAACACATGCGGTACCCTTTGCTCATCAGTTTTGCCCTCTTTCCTCTTCCCTCCCTCCCAAAATACATAAAAAAGTAGGCCTGAAGTGGAAAGTTTGAAGTGGTTATTATGGCCTTTGAGCATTTTGTTTCCTGGGGCACAATTTTGTAATTTTGTGACAGAAGGGTTTTTTTTTGCATTGCTGTTGACAGCTCTGCCCACAAAATCAAACCACCTCAAATACGTTGTTCAGTAACATTTTCCTTTGTTGACAGCTGATGGTCCACAACGACTCTATAAAGAGATCAGCACAATCCAGTCCAACCCATTAACTTATTTACATCATCTTTGATACTGATGCTAGGCTGGCCTCGGTACCTGCCAAGACAACTGCCAGGACAGTTGTGCCACCCAGGCTGCCTTCTCAGCTGTACCAAGATTTTTTGGCAACTAATTAGACTCAAGCTGGTCTGTATTTCCATACTTTCCACAATTTGATCCAAACTAGTCAGACCAAAGCCGCCAATGTCCCTGCCTGTGGTGGGAACTTGCTGTCACTGAGCCGCAGCATCCCCCACCCCACTGCCCTGCACCAGCACTGACACCGAGCCGGTGGCAGCGGGCTGGATCTAACGGCTCCACTAAAGACATCGGAGTTACGCTACCTAATAGCAGAGGAGCATCTGCCTGTTCCTCCTACATCTCCTTGGAAAGCATTCCTGCAGGAATCCCAGGTATAGAATCATAGAATTGTCTAGGTTGGAAGGGACCTTTAAGATCATCAAGTCCAACCATCAACCTCACACTGCCAAACCCACCGCTAAACCGTGCCCCTATGGCCACAGTTGTGCTGCCATGTTTCCTTTCCTCCACACAGCAGTTCCTCACGGTGATTTAGGAGCTCTCCTGACCTCACTGTCCCTCAAGCTTTGCTGACGTCATTTAAACACCCTTCCGCTCCCAGCCTGCTTTCCTGGCTCAGCTGCCACTTTCCATCTTATCTTAAACCCTTTTAATTCCAATGTTATTCCCTCACTCTCTCCCGTAATTCATCTGGCGTAAAGCTGCAGGGTGATGGCTCCCTGCTCTCTCTTCTCAGCTCGCTGCGCAGATAGTAAAGATGTTTTTACACCCTCACATTTATTGCCAGGGAACATCTCCGCTTCATTGCCAGGTGACCTCCCGCAGCCTCCCCCGTCGCCCCGCTGCAGGCGTGCGCAGGCTGCCTGTCAGCCAGCTCCGGGGAGGCCGTAGTCGATAACACAGCACTTTGGGGTAAGTCAGCATCGTTTGGGTCATGTCAAAAGTGGTGATTTAGGAGCTGATGAGAAGCACTCCTGCTCCCGGCACAGCACCGGGAAGCGGGGTGCCGGGGTGCGCTGTCATTTCTCACCCCAGGGAGCCCTGAAAATCCTACCTGCGCCGTCTCCCGCAGAGCAGGGGTTGCCGCTGCGACTCCCAGCGCTCCAAACAGCGCACGTTTGGGTCACTGAGTTTCTAAACCTCGCGCAGTCTGTAAATGAGAACTAAACACCCCAGCCCACACACGCGAGGATGCGGACGCATTAAAAGATGCGGCGCACGGAGCCGCGGGCTGCGGGGAGCCCTCGCGCCAGAAACACTGCGTGGCTGCTCTGCTTTAGAGTGCAGGGAAGGGAATCCTGGGGAGAGGGCAAAGGAAAAGCTGTTGTAAAAGGAGACATTTCAAACCCGACAGAAAGAGAAGTCTTATTAATAAAAGAAAGACCATTTAGGCCTAATAGGGCAGGAGCGCACATAACTACAGCATCACACTGGTTTCCTATCAAAGAGCCCCAAGCAGTGCTACCCCTCATGGCATTTGTCAGGGCTTTTTCAGCAAGGACACCATTAGCCATCAAATCTTGGGTGCTTTCATGCCAAACGCTTATTTTAAGTCTTGAAAATCTTCTTTTGCCTACCTCATTTCAGTTTTTCCTCTCTGAAATGCAATGGCCCAACTCTGCCAAGCCGGAGGGCGCAACAGGCAGCAGAGGCGCGGGAGCCGTGGTGGCAGCTGTGTGCCATGCCAGTGCTCTCCAGCCACCGGCACTTGCTAATCCGTCCCACGCAAGCATCAGAGCATCTGCTGGTGGTGGAGGCAGCGAATGCTTAAATGGCCACACC
>VZSZ01011752.1:43589-78819 GCA_013398815.1 Ibidorhyncha struthersii
CCCCCCCCCCCTCCCGGTGGCATTTCTGTATCAATGACAGAAGGAGAGGGGGCTGAGCCATGCAAAAAAATCCCATTGCCATGAATATTCATGGGAATATTTCAGCATGCTTGGTACGCGTTTGCATGTCCTTTGTGTTCGCTTCTGGTTGAATGCACCAGCAAATGAGTCTCTGATGGACACAGGAGAAAGAGTACCCTCTGATGGGAACGTTGGATTTGTTATTATTTATTGCTTGTGTCACCATTGCACCTAGGAGTTACATCCATGAGCCAAATGAGCTGGATGCTACAGACACAACCTCAGCCCCAGGGAGCTTGCGTGATAATGGGAGAGAGGAGAAGCCACAGGGGAACCCCAGGGAAGAGAAGACTCTGTGCTGGCAGTGGTGGTCAGAGAGATCACCCCGTTCATACCACACTGATGATTCGGTCCTTCTGAGTTTTGGCAGGCAAGGAGGGCTTGGGCAGATGACCTTGCAGCGTGGGAGAAAGCCCAAAGCTGGTGGTTGGAGAAGCAAAGTGGGCGCTGATGGCTGCTTTCAGAGGTGGTGGAGCTGGCGTTGACTTTGGGACGCTGAATGAGAGGTGCTGGCTGGGACTGTGTCGTCAGGCCACTTGCAGCAGAGACTGGAGGGATGTTCAGCCAGCGGAGCACAGCTCTGTTCCTGCAGTCTGTGTATCCCGTCAGAAGGGCTCGAGATTTGAAATTCAAATGTCAAATATCTACAGTGACTCAGTCACTGGGAATTTACCCGGTCATTGGGTCATTGGGAAATTACAGAGCAAGAAACATTTGTGCAAATCATTTGGTAACGTTTTAACAATCACTGTAACATTTGGGTAAGAACTCAACCTCTTCTCGGGCAATTTGCAGGTGGAAAAAGGAGAATAAATTATTCCCTGTGATTTTTTTTTTTCCCCAGGTGATTTCACAGATCTTTAGCTGAAACTCCAACCTGTTTTTTTTTTTTATTTAACATCCTAACAAAAGAAATATGATTCAGACTTAATGCAGCTAGGAAATGTGTGCTGTGATGAACCTCTTTCATTGAAGATGATGCAATTACGGAGTCTTTGGTGAATGAAGAACTTTTGCTTCCCTGTAATTGCAAACGTCAGGAGGAGAATTTACCCTGGGTGTTGCATTTCTGAGCATAGCAAACCAGGGATGAATCCCCTTTTCTGCAACAACAACAACAACAAAAAACCTACTTTCTGTAAAAATTCAATTATTTACAATGTCTTGAAGGCAGCAAAGCAACAACAAAGAGCAGGACACCGAGGCAAGTGTGGAAATTTCCATCATAGAGACAGGTTCCCTTGGACGGAGGACATGATTTGTGGCCGGCTGAAAAAAAAACACATTGAGAGGCATCACGAAAGCTCTTGACTTGCATGCTTGAGGAGCTGAAATTGCCCCCTTNTGGCCTCTGGCACCGTGACTAAAATGAAATGTTCTGGCCGGGCGCTGAGGAGGGGGAGATGGGGAGGGATGGGGAGCAAAGCCCACGGGGGCTGTGCCGCCGGGGAGAGGCTCCCAGGCTGTCACTGGTCCTGCATGACCGACTGCAGACAGCTAATTAACAGTAGACGCAAATAATTAACATCTGTGAAGCCAGACAGCTTTGCCTGGGGACCTCTAAGAAGCAAACCCCATGGCTCAACGAGGTCCGGGGGTGCACGACAAATGCTCATTTCAAATGATCGAACGTTCTTAGAGCGCAGAGTTGTTCCCACTAGGGCGCTCATGATGGGCAGCACTGGCAAATGCCACCATGATCATTTTAGCATGGGTTTGTAGACACCAGAGCTGTGACAGATGGCACAAACCAGTGCTACCCTCTTCATTTCTCTCTATTAGGTCACCTTATGGGTTTAGGTGGCAGAAATTCCTTCCTGGCTGCAAACAGCGGGTTTTGCTCATGGCAAAGAGTAACTGGGGGAAAACCTGTGATGGCTCCCCCAAAGCCAGGGATGGGTTATCAGTGGCCATCTCAGCATAGTGTTGACCTCTCCCTTCTGCACACCCGGCTGCCTCAGGCAGATGGGGCCTTCACTGCTTATGACTTTCATGGCGTAATGCTTCAGCGAGACATTTAAATAAATTACAGCCCTGTACCACAGAAAATGTTTAGTTTTGATGTTAGATAATGGGAAGTTGTGTCCTTAAAGCTTTATTCATCAAAATGGATACACACTCTGTCACTGGGAGGACACCCGGCAGACATGAAAGGTCAGAGATGCGGATTCAGCACTCCATTAAACTGTTCATCCTAAAGTCTGAGAGGGGGGTGTGTGTTTTTTTCCCCTCACTCTCCAGCAAGCAGAAGAGGACTGCGCTGAAGCCAAATTTGCTGCCTGATCACCCCTGGCGCGACTAACAAGGACACATCATTGGAGCAATTTCCCCAGAGCTGAACAAGCCGAGAGCCTCCTCGTCGCACCGACCCATCCTCCGCTGGCAGAGCGGCGGCTGGGGAGCACGGGGAGGCACAAGGCACGTAGTCCGTACGGAGCCTCCTCAGGGACCAACATCTTCAAATCCACAGCTTTGCCTTGCAAACTTCCGCTTGCTGAGAAGCAGAGACGGCTTCTCAATGTAGACATTTCAGCTATGGAAGGGAACGCTACCTTTAAAATTCCCTCAGGATCAACTAAAAACGCACTGTCTTCCTCCAGAAGCGTTTTACCTTCGTATATTCATTTACTGAATAGCCAGGGGCAGGCACAGCCCGCGATGTGACTAGACATGCAATCTGGGAAACATACAACCTGGGCTGCTGAGCCCCGTCAGAGCTGGCGGGGCTGATAAACAACACCCCTAAATCATAACTCCACCGTAGCACTATTGAAGTACAAATTGCTCTTTGCATGCTCCATGATCACATAAGGCAGAAAAGTTCATTTCCATTAGTTTGCAAATAGCTTATAAGACTAGACAAATAGATACGCTTTTCTCTCACATACTGAATACTTGGAATATTTGCATGTTTATGTAATGACAACATTTTTTTTTGTGCCGTAGCTTTGCTTGTGGTCATAAATCCATAATGCACTTCAAGGCTTTATTGTCCCCCCAAATATGATGCGCCTCAGTTTTTCCAAGTTATGAGCATGCATCTGCAATTCATTAAGCAACCCGACCAATATATTTTCCATTTGATAGTCACTATCTTCGTATGACCTTTTTGGTCTGATGATTCAAACATATCTAATAAATTATTAAGGAGATTACATTATTGAGAGAGGAGCTGTGTAATTAGTTGAAAAAGTGCTCGGAATCAGGGTTTTTGGGATCTGCCGAAATCGGAGAGGGAAAGTTGTCAGGAAAACTCCATAGGAGGAAGGGAAAGGGCACAGAAAATTCAAACCTAGCATATTTTCAGATAAAAAATGAGTCTCAAATGGTTGCAGTTCATAACTCTGTGGATTTTAGTTGTCAGATGCTTTAAGGACGCAAACCTCCAACTGTCTCTGGCCCTTTGTGGGAAATACAAGTTTTGAGAGGGAACCGGGTCTTCCCTGGCCACTGAAGTGCAGCTGGGAGCACGGCCAGCAAAAGGCAGAGTGGGCCTTCATTTTCAATTGTAATGGTTACCATATTCCTTCATTCTGACTGATTCGTTCGTGGTTTTCTGGCTATGTCTAGAGGAGAGCCGTGGGCCCTTGGCCCTCAGCTGGGTGCTGTGAAGATGCTCTGTGTCCGTGGGTGCAAAGGCTGGTGTAGGACAGATGGATTAGCCCGTGGGGCTGAAGGACACGTACCCCAGTTTGGGATTAGCTGGTCCGGACAGGACCTGCTGCCATCTGCACTGGTGTCTTCAGAATTATCTCAGTAGCACTGATTTTCTCTGCTGAATTTTTCACGTGCTTTGCCTTGTTCAGCTTTAAACTCACAGGCTCGTTTGGCCCGTGCAGCTTCAGTTTTGTCTGCTTTTCTAAACCTAACTAGCGAGCTGTAAGTCTTAAAGTAATAAACATTATTAGTGTTCTGATAAATGGTAGCAGTGTAGCAGAAAAAGCTTTCCATTCTAATTCATAGAAGGTCTCAGCTTCAATCATATCTTATTACTTTCAGAGTATTCGATCTTCATCTCAGACCGTTCAGTGGCAGTTTAATCAATGCATCAAAATCGTGCACAATTCCTTCTGCTTACGGAATAGCTTGTGTCTGGAGTGCTTTCTGGGTTGTATTCTGGAATCAAGCAAATAATTAAATCAAAGACTTAGTGATAGAAATACTCCTGAAAGAACCTCATTATTTTCCTTATGATTTATCTACATTTCCTGGCCTCAGTTTGTACATGACACTGAACTTTAAATAATCTTTCAAATCCTTTCCAGGCATTAATCCTGAGAGCACCGCTGAGGCCCAGGTGAGCGTTACAGCTATTCCTCAAAGCAGGTGACCAGAGCAGAGACAGGGGTTAGCATTGTCCAACTTGGTCCCCACTTTTTTGGTTCACTGTTTTGAGGCTGTAGAATCTTACCTGAAATTCAGCTCTTAGCTGAAGCTCTTTGCTTCTTCAATATCTTAAATCAATGGGCTATTTTGAAAAAAAAAAAAAAAGGCCTTAAAAACATGTCTAAGTCCCAACTCTAAGGTTCAAATGGCCCGGGACTCCAGGAACATTTTTCCTTTTGTGTCAAAGCAATTTAAGGCTGCCTCTCCACCCAGCATTATTCAGGAATGTTTCCTCAAATCCTAATTTCTTCACATCAGAGATAAAACTGAAAAAATGAGTTCTTCTTTCTTCTTCACCTTTTTTCTCGCCTATCTCTTTATTTTAATCTCCTGCTGCCACACCGCAGATTAGGAACCCTATTATGTAGGGGTCAAAATGAATGTAATTAATCACGGGAAATAGTTATTTGTGATGAAGGGCTTTTTTCATTTGTTCTCCCATGAAATATAATAGTGTATTCTCCTGGTACGATCTCCTTGTAGGTGTTGTGAGAAATCATCAAGAGCAGACTTCACTAAGTAACAAAGACCCAGTTACAGGCTGCATTGAATGGTTTCCAGATGGCAGTGTCTTGGTGCTGTATTGCCCAAAGGCTGTTACCCCACATCTTCCGTCCAGATGAAAATATGATGAGATCACAGAATCATAGAATGGTTTAGCTTGGAAGGGACCTTGAAGACCATCCAGTTCCACCCCCCTGCCCTGGGCAGGGACACCTCCCCCCAGCCCAGGTTGCTCCAAGCCCCGTCCAACCTGGCCTCGAACACCTCCAGGGATGGGGCAGCCACAGCTTCTTGGGGCAACCTGTGCCAGGGGCTCACCACCCTCAGAGTGAAGAAGTTCTTCCTAATATCTCATCTAAATCTCCCCTCTTCCAGTTTGAGATACACGTGCAATCGCAGTCATCAGGAGTGTTTAACTTCATATGAACTGGATGTGTGGTAAAATAAGCCTGGTCCAGTTTTCCTGGTGAATTTAAAAGCATTGCTCAGTACTGGGTGACCCAAGGTTCCATGAGCACTCCGTTAGGCAACCAGCAACGGAGCCCCTTCACTTCCCAGAGCAACGCTCGCTGTGATAATGGCTCATTCAGATTCCATATGCCCATAAGAGCCATATTCTGATAGAGTGATTTAATAGTCAAAGTAGCAGCTCATCAGGGAAGTGGTATGTCACTATGAGTTATGCGGTACCTCCGTACCTGTCTCAGGAACACGTCTCCTTCGACATACTGTGAATCACTTACAGAACTGTGATCCATCCTACGGTTTAAACCAGGGGCGAACAAGCAACGTATATTAATTAGTCTTTCACTAGGACTTCATGAAACTGTCACAGACTTAATGAAATTGCCATCTCTCCATTGACTTCAAAGAGAGATGGGCTGGGGCCAGCCGTCAAGTTGCCATCAAATTACAATAATCCCATTCTTCTTCTTATCAGATTTCCTCTTGTGTTTTTAAAGGTGATGGAGAACACAAGCACCTAAATTCTTCTGAGATCAGGTCACTCGCTTGAAGTCATTTTCTTCTGTACTTTGTGCATTTTTCTTTTCATCCTCAAGAAATAGGCCAACAGAGGGCACTGGCATGTTTGGGTGTTTTTTTGTAATATGTTACGTTTTTTTACGTATCAGCTTATGCATTGTAAGAAAGTTTAGCAATAACCCCAGCATGTGATGCACATGTTGATCTCCAGCTGTGATGGCGTGTGCTATATTATAATTGCTTTCTGCTCTGACATAATTACGTATAGCAAGATGTCGCCCATCTCAGAAGGTTCTGGCATGGCTATAATGTCCTTAAATTGTTTTATGAGAAGGACAAGGCTTCTGGGGCAGGGGGGGTGCTCTTGGTATATTTGGTGCTCTGCATTTGACAGCAGAGTAGGATAAAAGGCATGCAGTAGCCTATTGCCTTGGGTTCCTTCACTGCAAACGATCCTCTCCCAGGAGGCATCAGATGGTGCGGAGGCGGCGGTGGTGGTGATGGGAGCCCGTGGCAGCTGCGTGGATCAGAAGCTGGAGCTAAGTTGGCAAAAGCATTCAGTCAAAACAGGATGTTTTACTAAAAACAAAAGGACTTCTTCCTTTGGAAGCAAATTAAGGGCTTTTAAAATAAAAAACAGACCATCCTCCCCAATATTTATGCCAAAAGTCAAAGTATTTGATTCCAAACCACAGCGATACACCTGATGTAGCCGGAGCACCTCATGGCTTCACTCTCCTGTGAACTGGCTTTGCTCACCAGGCTTCCTGCAGCTGGATTTTCACATCAGCTCCGTCTTGTTTTAGTTAAAACTGTTTTCACTTTTCATTTCAAAATACCATTTTCCGCTGACCTCCACTTTTTCCAAGGAAAGCCTGTGGATTCCTTCCCCGTGCCGGCTCTTTCTTGACTGTGGGATACCGTTAATCCGGATACCCAAGCATTACGTCCCTCATCCTCCGGCCTCAAAAGGATGCTTTTAGCAGGATATTTTATTCTGTGGTTTGTAAAGTCCATCCTGGGGTCAAATCGTGAGCTGCATGTACATGGCAGAGAGTTGGATTGGAAGCGTGTTGGGACGCAAGATCAAACCCTTCGTGTGGGCTTGAGAAAGAAAGTGGTAGCAGCAAACGCCAATGACCTGGCCGTGCACCTCGTGGCTTTCAGGGGGACCGGGGTTGTCAGTGCGTTTTTCTTGAGAAGCGGACTGCACGCATCCACACACGCGGCAAACCTCAGCAGCGGCACCACTCAGCACCCGCTGAGAGTGGAGGAGTAACCGAGGGGAAGCAAATGCCATTTTGGGGTTACAAGATTATTTTTAACCTTGTCAGATGAGACCAAGAAAATAGAAAGGATTATAAAGAAGAGCTGTAAAGCTGAGATTCATAACCCAACAGATTATGTATGACCAATCCATTTTGTCTATGTATTATTCATCACTACTATATTATTCTGGCTTTCTGGCTTTTGGGCAAGTCCTACATGTGAAATGCTAGCGTAGAAGAGTATTTTTTCTTCCTGGACTTTGCTGTGGGGAGAGAAAACGGTACCATTTGATGGAATCCTGCATAATAAGACAACACCGATGAAAAATGAGCAAGCTTGTCACAATGGAGTCAGTGCATTGCTTTTTATATGAAAACCAATTGAGTAGTTAATTTTAAAGTAAATTGCCCTTGTTTCTCATGGTAAGGCATTTTGACGTTTGTGTTGACAGTTTCCCGATTAAATGTGAATATTTTGGTGGCATTTGAGGGTAAACCAAGCCAGGTGTTTCAAGGGCCGTATAGATCTAATTTCTATTAAGGCGGACGGTCCGCTCCCCTCCGGGCATCAGAGCGGATAAAATCCATTAATTTTTTTTGTAGAGTAAGCCTCCATTACAAGTAGCAGCTCACGACGTTGCCAGAGGCGGTATGTAATGTGCATCACAGGTACCAAGTAAAAAGGTTATCTGCTTCAACTGTAATGTTTTTATTGCACAAAAGCAGATCCTTGAGCACTTTGTGGGGATTTTCAAGTCTCCCCCTTGCCCGAGGGATGAGGGAGCTCCCCGAGGAGCACGGGGAGACGGTTCCTCTCTGCTCCAGGCAGCACCGGAGGGAAACCCGAGCAGAGAATCCAAATAGCAGGAGAAACGCAGTAAATGGAGAAGGGTAATAGTAAGTTTGAGGGTGGTAAGAGGTTTTTCCTTCAAAAGGTGAACTTTGATTGATAATTCCGCAAACTGATAAAGCTCAGAAAGGTGCGGATGGAGAGAACTGGCCATTCCCAAGCTGCAGAAACGTTTGGGTCTGCCTTATTTTCACATGGATCTCCAGCACAGGTGGGTGCTCCAGCAACTGCACAGCAAAAGCATAGGTGTAAGCTCTGTTATCTCTAATGTGGGGCTCCAAAAACCTCATCTTGTGAAGCTTTGTGAGTTCCTTTTAGTGGAAATAACCTCACTTTTTTATTTCAAAACATAAAACCAACTGAAATATTCAGCCCATTCGCTCAACATGCCAGGTAATATCTGTCCAACCTTTTATTCTTCTTTGAGCCAACAGGATTCCTTGCAAATGCAGCACAAATGTAACAATTCTGACTCATGTGGGGCCTCTGGTTTATCCACTTCCCTGGACTCCTGCATCCTATATGGGAATGAGAAAGGAAACGGACTGCTATTCTTCTTTTGGGGAAGGGAAACTGAGGCACAAAGGTATCAAGTCCACGATCTTCTTTGTCACTGGCCAAGCTAAGGCTTGAGTCCTTCAGGGTGCAAAATTTGAACCCCATGCACAGTCAGCATCCCGCTCTCTCTGCCTCTCACAGAATAATTCAGAAAGTTGAAATAATCGGACAACAGACTGTTTGTTACCATTGCTAGTGGCCAGTTGCTACAGGAGATTTCACTACTCTCCTACTCTGCCAGGGGGATCTTTTCATGTGCCTGAGGGATGCATAAAGGATTTGATTTTCCAGACGCAGTTTTGGGCTTAAAATATCTCCTTACACAGATTAAAGTGCTTATTTCTGATTTAGCAAAGACCCCTTGAAACGCTGGATGGAACACAACATGGTTTTCATTCAGCTTCATCTGCCAAGCTTAATTAGGGAAGAATTAGAGGTTTGCCTGATGGGGATTCATGCTAACTTAAAGGTTCAGTTCTCCTCTTGCGCTGATGGCTGGCGGATGCTCAGAGCCTGTCCTGGTCAGTAGAGGCGATAAACATGAAACCCATGAAATACCGGAGGAGAAAATATCAAAACACAGAGCTGTGGAATGAGACGTTTCTTACTTTGCCAAATTGAGGGTCAGTGGCTCCATTCATTAGGGCTCAACATTCTCACTCCCTGTGTACCCTGGGAGTAACAGGGTTCACGGGAAAGCCGGATCTGTGAGCCAGAGGGGCTCAGCCTGCCGGGAGCCATACGGGCTGGCCTGGGGCTGGCCATGCTGCTGAGCACACAGCTTGGGGAAAGTAAATACACGTTAATAGAGCACATCTATAGATATATAAAAATACATAAATATGTAGAAGGAGGAGTATTTTTGACTTAAAATCTCTTTGAAAAATCCTTCTGTAAGCAAGAGGCATTCCAGCTGGCCTTTATGCCCTTACATCAATGCAGTCACACTCTGAATGGTGCCAGGAGCTCTTCTGCTTTCATATCAGAGTATTGAAAACAACGCTTGAAAACTTACGTGAGGGAGGAGTAAACGATTTATGAATTTTTTTAAAGTTTAGCTTCTTCTTGCTCTGTGAAATCTGTCAGCCCTTTTTAAGGACTTTATCAATCCTCCAGATTCCTTCAGACTTCTTCATGCAACATATAAGCTCCCAAATCTTGCAGTATGTAAGATGTTTTATACCCTACACTTTATACCCTACAAAATAAATGTGAAGATTATAACAATTTAGGGTGGGCAAGTAATTTAGTTGTCCACCCTGAATTTCTAGGCCCTTTATGAATAAGGCTGCTTATTCTGTCTTGTGTTGCTGCTTTATTGATAGTATCCTGTTCTGACAAAAGGCAGAAAGAAAAGTTGATGAAGAAAATAAGTATGTACCTTCGATGCCAAAGTGAAGAAAGCTCTTACTGCGGTTAAAAGAAGAGTTACTGCAATATAGAAGATACGGATCTTACCTTACCGTATCCTACTGTCAAGTGGCATAAACCAGCCACATTTATCCACTGGGAAATATTAAATGAGCTAATTATTGCTTACAAAATAGGAGAACAGAAAGACAGAAAGACAAAATGAAGGCGAGAATAAGCTATGGAAACCAAGAACGGAGCACAGCAACATATGTTCCTCTTTATAGGTAATTTATAGCTTTAAATGATATTTTAATTTAATAAAACTCCTGTCTGATTTATTTCACTGGGTCAAACATTTTTTTCCCAAGCAGTTCCATTTTATCAATAGTGCGTGAGGTAATACAAGTTCTTTTGGCAGGCGTATACAGCGATGAGATAGCAAACATTGCATTACTAACCCCAATAATGCAGGAAAAACATCTTTCTATTGTGCAAGCAGACAGCAATATAACACAAAATTTCCCCTCAGGAACAGATCGCACTCTTACAACAAAAGCATTGTGAAAGTCTTTGTTCTGATCCCTAAGGATTTTATGAATTGTCACACAATCTATGTAGATCAGCTGGTCATGCTGATAAGCAGACTTTGCATTTCTGCGAAAGCTGGCTGATGTTTGAATAGTGTAATAAAAAAAAAAATTAAGAGGTGCTTTTGATAATTTTGAGAATGATACATTATGTTTCTTTGGGGGGGGGCGGGGGGCAGGGGAGAGCAAGAAGAGGTCTGAAATATCTTCACAGTGCACAGGATGCCCACCTGAATACTGTGAATGTCTCTGACTCCAGCTAGACCTCGAGGAGATGTAATATTCTGGGAAGCCTCTAAATATCTCTACAGGTTTTGAAAGTTGGTTTTGTACCCCAGATTCACTCTGTCCTTTCTTGAATCTTTCCATGGACCCCTAATATCCCAATTACCTTTTGTTGAGTACCTTGTGTTTATCAGCACCCCATTTATTTGAAAGCTTTGGCTGCGCTTATACTTGGCACGTATTTAATGACCACCATCTGATGAAGACATTTTCTCTCTTTCTAGGTGGAGAATAGCAGGGATGTTACTGATGGTGCCTGTAATTGTTTTAGATCATTAAGTGTATGTATAACACTTATTCCATGCAAGGAGCCTTCACGTGACCACTGCCAGAATTACTTGAGCTGTGGGCCCACCATGGTGACACAACATTTTGTGACTGGTGCTTCCCAAAGTTGTTTTTATAAAACTCAACAAAACAGGATCCTGATGGACATAAAACTGAACAAGTAGCATCATTACATTGAAATAATTCAAAGCCATGGTTTGCTATTTATTAAAGAAGTGATCTGTGGTCATATTTGTTCAACTAAACCCTTGTGACCGTGGGCTGTACCTTACAAATGGTTCAATATGTTAAATTCGCTTAAATGTACTGCGTCCAGCTCTGGAGCTCGCAACATAGGAAAGACATGGACCTGTTGGGGTGGGTCGAGAGGAGGCCACAAAGATGGTCAGAGGGCTGGAGCACCTCTGCTATGAGGACAGGCTGAGAGAGGGGGGGTTGTTCATCCTGGAGAAGAGAAGGCTCTGGGGAGAGTTCATAGCAGCCTTCCAGTACCTGAAGGGGGCCTACAGGAAAGCTGGGGGGGGACTTTTTACAAGGGCACGTAGTGGTAGGATGAAGGGAAATGGCTTCAAACTGGAAGAGGGGAGATTTAGATTAGATATTAGGAAGAAATTTTTCACTCTGAGGGTGGTGAGGCACTGGAGCAGGTTGTCCAGAGAAGTTGTGGAAGCTCCATCCCTGGAGGTGTCCAAGGCTACGTTGGACGGGGCTTGGAGCAACCTGGGCTGGTGGGAGGTGTCCCTGCAGGACGGTTGGAACTAGATGGTCTTCAAGGTCCCTTCCAACCTAAACCATTCCATGATTCTATTAAATGTGTTTTAATCCAACCAGTAGCCTGCTACTGGCAGTGAAATAGCAGGAGCTAAAGGGGGAACTAAGCCAGCAAGATTTGTACTTTGACTACATCTGTGTTAGCTGTTCCCTGCCATCAGGCTGGGGACCTTGCCCTTTGTGCAAGTGCTGGGCTGGAGATTGCCATCGCTGCTCCCTTCCCGGTGCTGCCTCTCCCGCACATCATTAGCATTCCCCTCCCGCGCCAGCACCAGAGGGGAGCTGTAATTAAAATTCAATGTGACAGAGCATGTCAAATGCAAAGGGTCCCTCTTGCACAAAATCTTCGCTAAGCTCCTGTTCATTTTGTGGTTATATCAGTCACGTGTGCTGCTTTCTAAGAACAAATTACCAGGAGCAGGTCCGGCTTTTGTGATATCCTATGGCAATTTTGTTTAGATCATTTTCTTGCTGATTAAATACGGTAGGTTTATTGGCTGTCTCTTGCTCATGAAAGAAAAGCAATAATCCATTAATTATTTCTCTTCAGAGCCTGGATGTACGCAGTGTAACAGAATATTGCCCCTGGAGAGAGGGCAGCTCTCCCAAGGCCAGCCCTTTGCAGCCGCTGCTCCCTGGGAACCGGCAGGGAGGACAACCCAGAGGGACGGGTGAAGGAAACCGGTCCAGAGCAGGGTGGAAAGTCTCTTCCAGTTTCACCTAGATGATCTAAGAAACAGGAAACATAGGGAAAAGCTTCAGCAAGGAGGCCTTGAGATGAAGTTTGTGTTATGAGAAGAGCTTGCCAAAGCGATCTGGGGAATCTGATGGGTGGGGAACTTGGCTGAACAACAGAAAGTTGAGGACTGGCAGTGGTCCTGCACCACTAGCTCAGTTCCCCCTGACTGCTGAGAGTCAGGAGATCGCCCAGAGGAGACACCAGACATCTGAGCCACGCACGCTCTCACAGCACACCCTCGCAGCGCAGCGAGGGCAGGGGGACAGGGACCGGCAGGGCGGTGGGGAGCTGCGGAGGAAGAGGATGGAGCAAGTACCGATGGGGCCTTTCCCTGGGCACAAGTGCAGGCTCAAGCTTCACGTTTCATTAGGGAATCCTTTATATTAATTTTGCCAGTCATTAATATGCGGTAGAGATCCTCATTGCATCCCAGGTCTCACACTGCTTTGAAGCTATCACTGGTGAGACGGTTGATTGCTCTGACCTTGGTACAGAAGTCATAGCCAAATCAGAGGTTACCACTGTGGGCATGTTGCCTTTAGGTAAAGGAAGCCTCAAAGACTCTTGAGTGAACGCCCACAAAATAGTGGGGCAGCAATAAAACTTCTAAAACAACGACAAACATCATACTGAGAGTAAAACCCCCGGGGCGGTAAGAAGGATGTTGGGGTGTAGCAGATCCAGCCCCATCATCAGAGGGGTTCTCCCCAGGCTTGTCATAGCAGAGTATTACTGCTCAGGCAGGTGGGATAATCAAGGTCACAGCATCCCTGGGAATCTGGTCACAGGTCAAATCTAATGGAGTGATTATATAGCTAATGAGAACAAGGTGTGCCTTCTCGTTGGCTGGTGCTGAGGGCAGGGTACTTTAGCAGGCAGGAGCAGGGCAGAGCCCTTAGTGGGCTGCCTGGCAGCATGGTGTGGAAAGTGCCTAAGAGAGGTGAGCTGCAGAGCAGCAGTTTCCCACAGCACCAGCAGCGCTGGGTGTCTCAGTATCCTGCCTTGTCTCAGGAGGAGCAGATGAGTCAGGAAGAAGAGAAAAGAGCCAGCTTGGAATCCCCACCTCTCCTTCTGAGGAGGCACCGACCTGCTAAGCCAACCCCTGAGGCAGCTCTGTTACCGCATGAGGACTGTTGGCTTAACTGTAAAAAGGTGATTATGGATGAAGTGGCTATGCTGCCACGTCTTTAGCTTTTGAACTGAGTCACTGTGTGAGCTTAGGAAGCTTCCCAGCAAGCAGAAGGTTTGTTATCACATAGTCATGATGAAAAATATACTATTGCTTCTTTCTGAGGTATGGGAACTCTTTGGTAGCTGGTATTGCTGAGTACAGGGTTAAAACCCCGGGGGATTTTTTGACACCCTTCCCATTTGGGCCTGGATCTCACTGAAATCTAGGAGGATGAGTTCAGTGATTTAAATGGGCTTTAATTTATCCTTGGGCTGCTGCACTCTGAGCAGGAACTCTGCTTCTGCGTTATTTAGATAGCCCTCTCCTGCCTGGGGCATGAGGGGAAACATCACCACCCTCCACAGCAGAAGTCTGTTCTGTGTTTGTCTTCACTGGGCTCTCCTCTAGCTCTTCCCCGGCATTCCTGTGGCTCTTCCAAAGAGCAACTGCGTGCTTTGTATGCCACAACTGTTGTCACCCACTTCATTTCAGCTTCATGCCCCTAGATAATTGCTGATGTCTGCTTGTACTGTGACTTACCCTACCCCTGTCAGGACTGGAATACTTATTTAATCCAAAATTAATGGCAGGGAGGTTAAAGTTTTAGAAGTCTTGGCCATGTTTTAATTACAGCTCCCATATTAGCACTTGGGCTCTGAGCGCACACAATGTGCAGCTGCTGGAGAAAGCTCCATCCGTCCACTGATGGAGCTTATTCTCTCTGAGGGCAACTCTCCTTCCTCTGTACAGTCATCAGCCTTAGTCAGCAATGACCATTTCCTCTTTCCCATTTAGCTGCTTATTTTTACCATGTTTGTGTATGCGAAGCATGGACAAACGCCTGAGAAGCAGGTAGGGTTGCAAACGGGGTGGGTGCTTCTCTCTCGATGAGAAGAGATGGCTGCTCCCCCCTTGAACTTCCTTCTCTTTAGCGTTTCGCCAGGAAGGCTGAGCAGGGGAGAGCTTACAGCTTGCCTTGTTTGATTCCAGGTGGCTCGGTTCAAAGCCTCCCCCTCCCGCTTACTGACAGTGATCCAAGGATCGTGTCAGAGTGTGTAAGGTATGTGCGCTGCCCTCCTGAAGGCTTCTTTGTTAAACAGAAGAAATGATGTTAACTCTCTCCTTACTGCTTTTCAGAATGTGATAAAGCATCATTCTACAGCCAATAGAACTTGGTGTCAAGCAGCACCAAAGCCATTCATTTTAGGCACCCAGGCTCACAAATAAGCCCATACACACCCTCATACTCAGAACGGAATAATACAGACCAGATGTATTATAAGATCTAGCTAGCTTTAGACATTATTAAGATATAAGCCAAATTCAGGAAATTACCTTGCTAACAGCTCATTGAAGATTTCCATATATGGTGCTTATTACTGTTATTACAAATGAATTCATGGGAAATTTAATTAAGTTCTCAAAAAGAAACAAATGGTTTTCTATCTATTAAGTACACTGGCCAAGTTTACTTTTTGGCATATTTCCTCGTCCCATAAAGGTTTTCAGTACATTATTTTTCTCTGAGTAATCTTGTTACTAAATTAAGCCTTAGGGTCAACATCAGCTCGCTGGGTACAATATAAAATGTTGATAACTTCAGTGTGCTGCACCTGCAGCCAGGGATGCTTTTAAATATTAAAGTCGCCGTTCTCAAATAACACTTGCATAGAGATCACATTTATTCTCCCTGTGTTTGGCTTCTCTGTATTTCAGAATGGATATGTCCAAACGCATCCAGCCAACATCTCTGCTGGGGAGTCAAAGACCCTCCCCACCGTGCTTGGCTGTCCCTGGCAGAGCTGATGCACCCGTTGCCAGAGCTGGTTTTGGCTCCCCAGATCCCAAATCCATCTGCCTGGTTAAAGACAGGAGCTCAGTCCCTGCAGCCATGCCTCCCTTTCTCTGCCATCGCCTGCCTGCTTCCAGGGTAAGGACTGTGCTAACGTGGAATGAGCAATGACAGGTATCAGTGAAAGATGGGGCTAATCATTTACCCTTAACCCTCTGAGCCACAAGGAATTATGCAGGAGAGCACGGGCATATTTTGATGAAGTAGCAAATCCTCTCTGTTGCTTGCTTCGGGAAGGAGAGGGCATGGCTGTAAATCTAGAGGAGCTCCTTATCTGCAAAAGGAACGTCACAAGCGTGAGCAAAAGCGCTGTGTCTTCTGCTTTGTGTACTCTGGTATTGTGTTGGGGGTTGTAATCTGATTGGAGAGAGCGAGAGGTGAACTTGATTTTGTAACATAGATCAAAATAATACTGGGCATGGAAAATGTTCTTCCTAAACCCTGTTATGGCCCAGCAACTACCTGTTCATCAATCATTGCTGACTGAATCCCTTATGCTGAAAGGTGCTTTGCAGAGGCAAAAAGGCTCGCTGTGCTTCAGGATCACAGATGGGTTTGCTGGGCTGGAAGGGAATTCAGCAAATCTTCACCCCAAATGAGAATTTTCATGCTCTGAGGATTTCTGTCATTGTTCTGCAAATGTAGACCGGTCTATTTTAGAGTCCGTGCAGGGAAAGATGCTTACGATAAGACTAAATACCAATGACGCTGCATCTGACAGCTTTAAAACCACTCAGAAAGTGATGCAGAAATCATTGGCTTGGTAAACAGTAACCTGCAACGGGCTCATTCAATCACCGCTTTGCGGTGTGCATTCGCTCCCTGGGAGCTTCAAACTGCATGTTAAATGCTATGCCTGCTCCTTAGAAATCTAGATGACTTAGGAACCTTATTCCTACAATCCTGCCTCTCCACTCGGGCTGTATTATCCCAAATGAGCTGGATAGGATGGGCAGCGGGCAGCAGGAACCCTGTGCCTTGTCTGGCTTACACAGGCTGAGCCAGACCTGCCAGCCTTTCTGCAGGGCTTCCCAGCAGCCTGCCAGAAAAAGCTGAGGGCAAAATAATTCAGTGGCCCCAGGCTGCTGCCCTGGCAGTGGGGGACTTTGCCTTTGCCGAAAGCCACCAGTAAGCCAGTCCTTTCCTCCTGGGACTGGAAGGTGCAGTGGAGTGGCAGTAATACCTCTGCTAGACTCTGTTACATCACCAGCTGATGTCATATGTGATGGTGGATATATATATATAAAAAATAGCAGACAGACTTGTCCAAACTGGCTTTGAGCCAGATAGTTTGGTAGCGGGGACCAGCCTAGGGTGAGACTTGGTTGCTGCAGTACCGAAGCTGGCTAATTTAAAGGACCATATATCAAAGGGTAACTGCAGGTCCCTCTGAGATAAGGACAGGAGACAGCTGTCCTGGGTTTGGAGTCGTGCTACAGAAAAGTGAGATTCACTGATTGATCCTAAGGTAAGGCTTTTTAGGAATTCAGCAACAGCCGGTAATATAAAGTAGATGTTGTAATGTTTTGTCTCTTTGGTCTTTCTAAACCAGCCGTACATTTCTACCTCATTTATTATTTAGAATTGAAATGTTGCTTTATGTGGTGAGGAATTTGTGCTCTCAGATATTGATTTGGTGAAACTCATAGGGTCATTTTGACTATTTCCATTCGAGCTTGGAAAAATCAGCCATCATCAGCTGTACGGAGGCTGCAGCTGCCCCAGGACGTGGTCTGAGCCGAGGGTGATGGAGCAGTCCATGGGGCAAGGAGCCAGCCCGGGCAGTCCCACACAGAAAATTAACTTCTCTTCTAGTGTTTCTGAAAGACCTAAATCCCTGCTTTCACTGGGTAAAAAGGTGGTGACCTATTTAAATTAGAAATAAGCACATGGCAGCATCTCTGATTGGAAACTAGAAAATGTCAGACCAAAAGTAATTATTTTTTTTTTAGGATGGGATCCGAAGTGGTTTTACATCTCAAGAAATCATTTCATCAAGAAAATCCATTTTTTCACTCCCCAAACTGAGCCTACACATATTAGCAAATAAATGGCCTGCACACATTTTCTTTGATTCGTGGTGAAATATTTCCGTGCCCGGCCAGCTCTGGAGACTAGCAGGACACTTGCAGGGATGCAGCTAGTGCCGGAGGGCCTTTTGACGGGTGACATAGGATGACGAGTGGGAGGCATCGTGCTCTGGACCCTTTCCTCATCATAACTCCCTTGCAGCGGGTGCTGGTGATGTGCAGGCAGGGTGGGAAAAACGCAGCGGGCTCCCAGCGAGGCGGCAGCACCATCTGCTGCAGCCGGTGCCGAACGGCAGCGGCGGCCTTCGGCGGTTGTGATATTGCCATCCCGGCTGGGGGACGAGGAGCGTTGGGCTCCCGCAGGCTCCCCAGGTCGTGATGGATGGGGACATGTGTCCAAAGCTAATGACAGGGGAGCCAAGAAATGGTTTTCACCCCTCACTTGGGAAGGAAGCTTTGTTAACGCTTGAATATGAATTATTTTCTTGCAACTGAATGCAGCAAAAAAATTGGATTTAAAGGCTCCATCTCAGCTCCTGCTAGGATTTGGGGTTAAATATGGACATCAGGGCTTAGACACTGACTACAGACCGAACTATAAATTGCACAAATATTAAGACAAGTTGCTCGGTGGAATGACTTGTGTGCTTCTTAGTGAACAGCACTGGGCTAACCTGGTGCTCCGAGTGAAATACAAACTTGACTATTAATCTGTCTTGCTAAAATAGGAAATGTCAAGTTTCCACAGAGCCTTTGCGGCATTTCAAGTGGAAATGGGTAAAAGGAAATACATCTGCCCTAATTATAGAAGTTGGTCAAAACCCCTGATTTGGTCTTATAAAAGGAGGAAGTTCAGATGTGACCTCTGCATCTGACAGCTATAGGACAGACCAGGTTTTGGATGGTGGCTGTAATGGCACTTAGTGAGGTCGTTAAATGAGAGGACTGACACTGCTGAGCTGAAAGCTGTTTGGAAACCTCTCTGCTGCCCTTTTCCACCCTGTAACTGGTAAACTGTTTTCCTGCAAAAGAATGGAAAATTGAGCAATGTGCTGAAGGCTTGATCCAAAGCATATTGGCTTCAAAGCCCATCCCAAAACTTCAGCTTCAGAGGAATTTGGAGTATACTCATCCCAATAATCTTCACTTTGAACAATAGAAAACAAATTCATTTTCCAGTAAACATGTAGGAGGTGCCAGACAGATACACCAATCGCCTGAAAATTTGGGTACCGTATCTTGGATGAATCCCAGCAAGTGAAAATACCATGGAAATGGTGTTTGTGCTGGGACAGAGGCATTTGACCTCAGTGAGACCTGTAAACACAAATAACCTAAAAATTGCTAGTAGGTGTATAATGTCTCCTTAAAATCTTTTTTCTGGGAAGAGTGAAGGTGTTTAACACCCAGGTCCCTCAGCAGCCTGGTGAGGTGATAAAGTATTTTTGGTGAGCTCCCCTGGGCACGGAGAGTGGTCCTGGTCTGTCTCCGAAGCTGGCGATGCTCAGAGGGCCTTGGCCCTACTCCATCTTGCACAATGCCCAAGAGCAAAGCGTGGATGAGTGTAAGGAGACACCCAAAGCAGCTGGCTTGTCGCAACTGTTTTTCAACAAGGCTTGCTCTGCACCCAGCAAGGGCAGCCCAGGGCTGTTTGGCCTATCCAGGAACGCGTGCTTCCAGTAAGCTCCCCTCATAAGAGGAAGGCATATTTAGAAAACCTAGAGCAATTCACACCCCCCCTTCTCCGTTTCTGCACACCAAAAAAAAACCAAACCCAACACCCAAAACCACAACCCAAACTTTGTCAGAAACTCCCAGCAGGATGAAATACCTGGTGGGTAGAGGATACGGGGAGGAGAGGCTTTGAGATGGTCCATGTCGTACAGGCAAGGGCTTGCTGGACCAAGGAAGCCCCAAAGCACCCCAAATGCCAATGCCAGGAGAGTGCTGGGGTGTACACTGCAATATCTTGCCTCTAGCTGAGACAGAGTGCAGTAAACCTTCTGCTGGGGCCCTGGAAAGCGGTCTCCAAAGCTGTTGAGATGAGAAGTTCCTAAATTATTGTTAGCTGGAAGGGCTACATCATAAATGAGGGGCTGTTGCCCAGGCGATTTTAAATGCAAAACTCTGCCTTAACCTTGCGCTTTGCAAAGCCCTCTTGATGGTAGGTAGAGATGTCACTTAATTTAAATCTCAGTCCCACCTGTTGCACCCCACGTGGCCGGCTGGAAGTGGGACTCTGCCTTATCCTCCAAGTGGAAATTATATAGGGCTCTTAGAGAAAAAAAAAAAAAAACAACTGAGTTCATCCTCTGTATATTTACTCTGGGGACAGGCTAAGGAAGGAGCTAAGATCCTGACCTACAGTTACATCAGCTTATTCAGCTTCAGCAGCCAGAGCACGTGGCTATTAGTAATCTAGTGAAAAATGTAACAACACTTGCTTAAAAATAAACAGCCCACTCAAAAAAGGAAGTTACAATAAATAAACTGCATGAGAGGTAGCAATAAAAAGTTTATGGCTGGAGTCATAATTGGCTGAAGAAATAAATGTCTCTGAAGCAGGAGGTATTGAATATTTTCCTCCCTACATCTTGCCATTGAAATTTCCCCAACTGGAAGAGAGCAAGTGCTCCCAAGCCTGCGTGCCGGGGAAGGAGACATCACTCTATTTAGAGTCAACCCGGTGCTTCTGCCCACACAACTTCCTTTCTTGAAGTCACGCTGTAGAGAGAAAATGTTTTCCTTCCACTTGCTCAGCAGAGCATGGTGAGCTCATAAGCAGGAGACTTCAACTTTCAAATGTTGAACTTGACCGAGGTCTGATTTCCCTCTTTATTCATGTTTTCTTCAGCAGCTTCCATGAACTGAGGCACACTCTGTTAAACTAATCTTCACCATCTTACGCTCCTCCTTGTCTGGAAAAATTGTTGCGAGCGGCTCTGGTTGGCCTGTGAGTAATCCCCCAGAATTACTACAATCCCAGGTAACGGGGACTCACCAGATGAGGCTGGGATGGCCGAAAGCGGGGGTGGCAGAGGTTGCTGCTACATTTTCTTTTCGGTCATTTTGTGCAACTTCAGCTCAAAAGCTAATTGCTTAAAAAGTGCTCTAAAACAGAGTGGTAAAAGCAGACAAACTCCCACCTGGCTTCACATCACCAAAACCCTAGTCAAAGGAGAGGACCCAAACAAAACTGCCCTTTGCCAGGGAGGGGAACGGCCCAGACCCCAATACAGCCATGGCAAGTGCCGATCTACAGAAGCTCTGACCTGAGAGAGCTCAGCGCAAACCCCCAGAGAGTTGCTCTTATCTGCAGCATCCCACCCCATCTTGCAGAGATATGATCCTCCCACGCATGTTGATATTGTTCTCCAGAAGGCGTGCGTTTTTTTGTTGTGCTGGTAGAGTTAGATGAAACTAATGAGTCAGTGGTCTCACATTTTTAAACAGATGGTTGAGATATCACTTTTGATTTCAGTCAGCTGCCGTGCTTCGGTGCCTCTGTGTTTTGGACTGAGTGGTTGGGAGTACACCTGTAGGGAAAAGAGATTTAAAATGGCTGTGGATGCGGACCGGGGAGTTACGGTACCTTGCTGCAGGAAGCCTTCCACTGGCTTTAATGAACTGCTGTTTTGGTAAGAGACAGCTTTCTGTTTGAGGCCCTTCAAGGAAGGTGATGGAAAGGAGGTGTCCGACAATGGGATGAGGGACTTAGAATAAAACTGTGTCCTGAGAATGACTGGGGCACGCCATCTGGCTCCACACCCAGACAGCTGCTGACACAGTGATGTCAACCAGATTTCAAGAGCGTTGGAGAGGCATTTTGGAGAGATACTGGTGTTTGGTCTCATTGCACATCTCCATCCTCTCTCAAGCTGTAATGTTCTTACTCATGTTGAGTAGTACCTCTCTGAGGAAACAGTCCCACTGGGACTGCTCATGGCAGACATTAATATTCAACATGAGTAAACAGCTATACGTGTGTGATGGGGCGTACGAGGTTGTTCAGAGTCCTGTGGTTTGCAAGTCTGTGGGCAATGCTAGGGATACATGCATACTAGTGCAAAATTCCAGATAGGCGTCCCCAAGGTTGTGTTGACGTTTCCGCAGAGCTAAACACGAAGACATTTCAGCAATTCTAGTTGGATAGATTTCTTTTCCTCTGTTCTAAACTAATTTCCTTCCCCTTGTTGTCTGGGTTGCGTTGGCTGAGCTTAAAAAGTTAGAAGTAGAAGCAACGTGTGCAAAAAATAGTTTTTATACATCTCGTGGTACCCAAATTCAGGCTAGGAAGTACCCATACTTGCAGCTCTAAGTGTGGCAAGCAGCACCTTGGTAGTACAGAGTTAGCTTCGTGCTGGTCTGATGTCACGCATCTGATGTAAAATTCACAATGATGCTTTGAAGACAGCTTATCTCAGTCTTAGCTGCTCTGCAAGTTCGGTGTTGAGTTAAAATGGGTCCTGAGTGTTCCTTGTGTAGTTGGTGAGAGACTGGTGGCATCGCTGATGGAAATCTCCACAACAGCACTGTGCAGCTAACTTTGGGGTGGCCAAAAGGAAGGCTCTGTTGATAGTGACAGTTGCACACATACCTTAAAAGTAACAGGGAAAATAAAATCAGAACAAGTCTGTCTAGATAATCTAAAAAGACAATGTATATTAGATGGGAGAAATGAAAGCCAAAGTATTACTGAACAAAGAGATTTACCTGCAGTGCATGGGGACTGGAAAAATTGTCGAGCATGTTGGTATAATTAGTTTTGCCACTTTGGGGATGATTCTAGTGTGTATTTTTGTGGCTTCCTGTGCTGACTGTGTAGTCAAAGCCATCGCAAAAGAGCTGTTTGACATCCTGGGCCCATTCAGCAGAAAGGTCTGTGTACCCCAGTGGGCTGCAGGGCAGAGATGTTGGGCAGCCAAGGATGGCAACTCTTAACTGCAGGCACACCCCCACACCACAGATTTTGGACTTCTTCAGCACCCAGTTAACAGCTACTTCAATAAGTGACACTCTGAGGTGTTCCAGAGAAGCTGGGAATGGGTGAAAGGAAAAGCCTTGGTAAGAGAATGGAAAAATCCCATTGCCTATGCCTTCTCCAAAGGAGCCTGAAGGTGGGAGGGTGCTTTGAGTGGCATTCGTAGAGGCTGCCAGTCCCACGTAATTCGCGTAGGAAGTTTCTCACCGTTACAGTCTGCAGGGATGTTTCTTCCCCCTTAGTGACCTAATTTTGGTGAGTGAGCAACCATTTGGAAGGACTTTCCTGCCTGACTTTCCGACTGTAGCTTGGAGCCAGCAGGAACGGGAGCCCCAGTTCAGAGCCTCCCTGGTGGCACATGGTTCAGCAGCCCCACTACTCCCACCTGGGAGCCCCATTGCTGCTGGTGTCCCCAGACAAAGTGACACTTAATGGACAGAACTTTGCTAAAAGAAATGGGTCCTTAGGATATAAAGCAGCCTAACCCGAGCTTCAGATCCCACTGTGAGTAACTGGATGTGGCTTACTGGATTTGAATAGAGTTTTGCCAAAAGAAAGCAACTTTTTTATACAAGGCACATGATTTTCCTTTGAAAGAATGTTTACAGAATAAAACTCATTGCCTCATCAGTCAGTGTATCCTTGATATTTTCATTTATGTGGTTTCTTATTCAACACGTGTTTGAATCATAAGACTTCTACCCCTTTATCTGAATTTATCTACTGGGAGCATTTTTAAGAGTGAAATGTCAGTCAGGTGCATGCCAGACATGCAATAAGCACAGATTTTTCTCTGCTTTCCAGCTCAGTTCTCTGGAATTCCCCTCTACGGCTTTCTCATTTTTAATGTTCACTTTCCAGCAGAGGAGAACAAGTCCAGAGTTTTCTCTGACCAAGGAAACATCCTCGGTGAGGTCCTAGGACAGGCTTCTTGCTTAGCATCTTTGATCCATTTACAGCACACCAGGAGGTCCTTCGGTCTCCCACATGAGAGTCTTTGAAGACTCCTCATATTCCTTCAGCTGGTCTATTCTGCTTTGGTACTGGAGGGCTCCCCCCAAAGCCTTTGATGGGTCTAAAACCTGATGGCAGCCGGTAGTGCTGCTGGACTGAGTGTTTTTCAGGTGGGTTTTTCATTCGCCTTTAATTAAATAGCAAAGGAAGGGGAAATCAAAGAGGTCAGGAGCGCCGTTCAGGGACAGGCTGGGCTGGGCTGCGGGTGGGCACAGAGCATAGGACCCCTCGGCAGATGTAAAACCTCCATACCCTGTGGCAAGCGCTCTCTGCCCTCCTCTGGCCTGGATGTCTCTTGTTTCTGAATTCTTGTGCTGCAGCTGCACGGAGATCTGAGGAAGTGGGCAACACTGGAATGGGAACAGAATGCCATTATTTGCGGTGAATTATTTCTTAATGCCGAGTGTAGGAGAGACCGTAAATCTATGCACTGGCACAGTTTTAACATGCTTCTCTCTTCACCGTAATCATGCAATCTTCTAGAAAATTGTATAGAAATCCAGGCCAGAATTTGGATAAATGGTTGTTTGTTTTTCTCCCACTTATTTCTTCACTTAAAATAATATACCTAAGTATCATCAATAGCATGATGCATGTGCGAGAACGATGACAAAGAATAAGCATGGGGGTGGTGTGATGCTGAGCAGGGGCAGCTTGACGTCGGGTGCTTTAAGCAAGACGCGCGGCTTGAGATGTTTAGAAATCCCACCAAAACGCTGTATCTAAAATATATGATCTTGCCTGTGTGCCCCGGTTAGCTACCCCTGGAACTTCTTCCTGGCTGCTGTGTGCATTGACATCAGAGGCAAACGTGGCTGCTGGCATTGATGCCTGTGTCACACGGGTTGTATGAAAACAGGGCAACATCTGGCAGTGAGCACTTCAGGCCCCCGATCAGCAAATTGAGTGTTAAGGGGAAATGTGGTGGTTCTGTTGTCTCCCGAGTGCTTTAAAAAGTAAGACAGAGCCTCAAGAACAAAACTATTTCTTAATGAGGCCTACACAATCTTTCCAGTATTAACACTCCGCAATGAGCTCAGACAGCATCTCCCCAGAGTGCTGATGTGGGGTTTCAAATGTGTCTGCAGTCAGCAAAGGCACAACCCTACTGCTGCAACCCACGGCAAAGCCCTCTCCACACGCAAAGGCAGCCGATGGCCGTGGTAGCTTCAGTCCATGCTCAGCCACGTAACTGAAGCCAAGAGGATACGGCAGACCCGTGGAGGTCAGCATGTGGTCAAGTCTTTTTCTCTGCATTTGGAAGTCCTGCTGAATTTTAGCGATAATGCCTGAGCCGGACAAGAATTCTGTTCGCTCACCACTGGTGGAAGAGGATCTGCAGTGGTAACTGGACCTGTGACTTCCCATAAATTACAGGGTGCTGTGATTGCATATTTACATTTGCTGATGATGCCGATGTCTTTCAGAAGAAGGTATAAAGCATTTTACATGACTTTCAGCTGGAACACGATGTCACAAACACTCCCCCTCCCAGGCTGGTGGAGCGGTTCTGATTGCTTGCAACGCTTTATTAATAGACTTGCTAACATCAAGGAAAGCTTTATGAACACTTAGGATACAGAGAAGTGCCAGTGACTGCACCTTGTGCTGCTTCTGCTAATAGTATGTGGAAATTATAAATAATGTATTTTTGTTTTCTATCTGGGACAACTTAGGGCCGCCTACAGGTGGCCCTTCCTTGGCCTTTCAAAGCAGCATCCAGCAGTCCTGACATCTCTGATGCATACACCAGAGCAGGGACAGTGACTGTGTTGTTCTTGCTTGGCAGGAGTCAAATAATAATTTGGTTAATAACCCTGCTACGTGTGGAGGAAGATGATTTTCCATGAAAGGTTAGAAAGGCATTAAGACGTCTTGTCTAGACATCTTGTCTAGAAAGGCATTAAGATGACATTAATTGTGCAGGATCACACTCTTTTATAGGAAGCGAGACTTGGGTTCCTTGGCTTGGATAGCACCTTCTTCAGGCACTCCACACATCTTGAGCTCTGATCCTACAGCACTTGTAGCCCCCGATATATCCCTGGTTCCAGTAAATCCAGCCACTGTCAGGGAAAATTGAGTGAGATGGGCTTTATCAGCTCCCGACAGACCAATCTACTTCAGAAATAGCTCTCCCCTGATAAGGATGAGGTGTAACTGATGCAGGAACTCCTGCCGGTATGAATCTGAACATCTCTCTGAGCTACAACATGTAGCCTCCTCTTTGCCTTTATTGAAATGTAAAGGACTTATGGAGGTTCTGGCAACGATCAGGGCTAATTAGCTAGATGCAGTCATGGGTGTGAGGCAAGTGCTGGGTTCCTTCACACAGCCTATGGGATCTGTAAGTACAATTCTCAGAGATTCTCTGGTGTAGAGGAGGAGGAGGATGTGCTCCAGAGCAGGGATTGCCTGCGGCACCGTCAGAGGCACAGCTGCCTTCTCCAGGGTACGGCTGCAGGGTGTAAAGGGGGATGTGCACCTAGGGGTGCCCAGGGCTGTCCTTCAGAGCAGTGTCTTTGTGCCCCAGGAGGCAGAGTTCTGGGGCAGGGACTCTGCCGCCTGCCCTGGGAGCTCCCCATGGCACTGCGGGGAGAAGCTGTGGGTCAAAGGAGTGACCCCTGGCAGGGGTAGGGCAGCGTCCTACTGTTGAGTGGTGCTGCATGGGTCAGAGCGACTCACAGCCACAGATCACCCCCTGGACATATACTAAAGGTCCTTTTGAAGAAGGACATCATGGCAGCATTTAACTGAAAGGGAAAGAGTCTGTGCTTTGAGTTTTCTCCTCTTGGTTGGCCGGGTGGGCAGAGGAAGGTAGTTTTGGACCAAAGAAGTGGTGGCTACTCTGTACTGCATGGACATCCAAAGGCAAACGGGGGTCCGTATCTTGACAGAAATGTCCTCCACTTCTGTCACCGACAGCCCAGATGAGCATGGGCAGGTAATGCAATCAGGTAACTTTGGCTGCTCTCGACTAACATCTCCCAAGTAGACTTAGCTTGCTGCTGAGCAAGGCCTTTGTGTTGCAAGTAACTTTGAGTTAAGGCCTGCTGTGCAATGACTTTTCATGGAAATCACTAGAGGGTATTTTCTCCATTCTCCCACAACAGTACAGAGTGTACTTTTTATTCCATTTTGCCACAGTAATGGCATTAACTTCTGGGAAAGCAGACAACACGAGCTCCAGGTCTGGCTTTCTTATTGACTAGCTCCTTGGAGAGAAGACAGCTCACTTTAGCCATATCCATGCAATCTGCTGTGCCAAATAATTGAGGCCATCTGAAGCAGTTTGAATCCCCTGTTCTCATGCACTACATCATCTAGCAGGGCGTGGAAGGTTAAGCCATGTGTCTGCTCATGTACTCGAGTCACTTAGCTGTGTACAATTTGGTCCAGGCTGTGCTAGTCTTTATCAAGTCTCCTAATACAGAAAGTAGTGTTGGTGTTGGTGCTTCCCAAAGGGCTGCCAAAACGAACCCTCCAGAAGGAGCAGTAGTGGTTCAAGCTATATTGCTGGGTTTGTTTGCGCTGCGTGTGGCTGGCCCATGGGCTGTGGCTATGTGGTTTGTGCACGCTGATGTTCCCCCAAGGTTTCAAAGCTAACGCCAGTCATTAGCTTTGTGTTCTCGCAGTGGAAGGGACCCTTGCCAAAAGAGCGCCCAGGGCGATGGAGCAGTTAAACGCTTCTCCCACATTTGGGTGCCCCGGTATTAGTTGGGCAACCAGAGAGGATCCAAGTGAGAGCTGATGTGAGCATTGCGCCCTGCCTCTTCGCAGGCCAGACCTCATAGGAACAAGTGCTGGATGAACACAGAACAAAAAGAACTGTTGGGGAAGAGCTGGTGGAGGGATGCAAATAGAGCGGCAAAACCACAGAGGCGTATTACTGAACGAGTTGCCTCACTTTGTGCTTCTTGTATGTACCTATTTGAAGTAAACATTCAAACTCATCCCTGGATTTATGCTGAGGGAAAGAGCATCCTTTCCTCATGGCTGATGAATCAGGCACCTTCCTTCACAAGCAGGCAACACGTCCGACAGATCCACGTTTAGCACGTCGGGCTGAGTTAGCCGGCCTTTAACTTCCCTTTTTTTAAACAAAGCCTCTTGCCTTTAAAGAAAAAAAAATCCTCTGGCAAATTATCCTTTCCAGGTAGATGGAGGCTATGACACAGACTTACACTGCCTGCTCAGATCAAATGGCAGCCCGCTGAGAGAAAAGGGGGGAAAAAACGTAGTATTAAATCCCTGTGGAGTTTCTGAAGTAGGCACACATTATGAGTAAAGCATTTAATGATCACTCAAGAAGAGTTTTGGGAATCCTTTTTTTTTTGTATGGGCAGTTTTGATCTCAACTATACATAGTTTTGGCCCTTGATGCTACCAATTATCTCTGTATAATACGGATTTAAAATACTTGCCACGCTGTTTTGCTAGCTGAGGGCATCCTTTTTGCGTGTCCAAAAGTGTAAAAGGTAACACAAAAAATCAGCAAATTATCCTATTCCTCTGCTTTAAAAACCCCACAAGTCTCAGCAGGTTTTATGTACTAAAGACTTTTTTTTTTTTTTTTTGCTTTGGATTTCTGATTCTCTCACTGCTTAGTTTTTGTTTGAAGACAAACTCTTCTGGTGGTGACATAGAAATGAATCGCAGTAGAAATACTGCAGATGAGAAAAACCAAAGGGATTCTGATTTCAGGTGGGGAATATTTTAATATTTAATAGAATAATATTCAATATTTTATTCTGATTTCAGGTGGGTGAGTATTTTAAGACATTTGGGGAGGGTTTGTGTTTCACGATGCATGTGTAAAGGCCTGATGTAAAGCAGAAATATTACGGTCTTGGTATTTGAGCTTGTTGTGACTAACTACAAATGTTCGTGTTTCTAATGTATAACCTGTATTTAAAAAAAAGTCTTGTTCTCTTCAAATAGCACTTGTAATGAAATCCCTCTTAAAAGACAGATGAAGCACAGGAAGAGTTCCTGGGACTGCATCAAAATAGAAAGCTTGAGAAAGTTTTCACAGAAAAAAAATCTGTGCTTTTTCCATTCAAAACTATTATTGGACAGTGGGGAAAGAACACAAACACCTTCCCTCTAAATTGATGAGATTATGTGTCCTTTGAAAAAACGGGCTGCGATTTTGGTCTCACCTTTTGTAATAGGATTTTCAGGAAACAAATTTAGATCTAAGTGTTGTTGACGTGAAGATGACACAGTTTCTCAGGAAAGCTGAGAATAAGGTGCCGGAGACCAGCGCTGCTGGGCCAAGTCCTCTTTTCTCGATGCACTTTGCTCCTCGTTAATAGCAGTTTCTTACGTGTCTCTACAGGTTGTATGGATTTAAATGCAACAGGGAAAATTGGCAGAGGTGTACAGTTCACTTTTGATTTTAAAGCAGTCTAGTTCAAACAGCGCCGGTACTTGGGGCAAATATATTTAAACAAGTTAACTCTATAATCAGTTTAACTAGCACCGATACTGTACCAAATTGCATTAAATCAGCATAAGTGAGAGTTTAACCTGGTTTATCTACGTCTGCTTTGGCCTTTGCACCAGTTTAATTAACCGGATTTGTAGTGCTGTGCTAGCCAAGTAAGGTTGCCCTCACAAACTTTATTCTGTGGACTTTTACTGAGTTTGAAGCGGTTGTTCCCAGCCTGTTTATGGCTGTGTCCGAGTGCCAGTGGGCGATACCTGCTGGGGTCCAGCTCTGGCTGCTTCTGCCGCTGCCCTTCCCTCTCCCAGAGAGCCTGCGAGAGCCTGGCAGAGCTCAGCAGGATGTTTCCATGCCTTCCTGCAGCGGTCTTTGAGAAGCAAGACCCAAATTATTTCCCCACTAGGAGAATAACCCTCCGGTCCTGGGGAGGAGCCGATCACACGTACCCCACTGCCAGCTCTTCTGCCCTTGTTCTTGACCTTGGATTTGTCTTTCTCAAGCTGGCATCTTAAAGTCAAATTAGCTCAGGAGAACCTCAACTTTCACTTAACGAAAAGGCCAAGTGCCTGCCTCTCAGCTTGCAAACGCACCACCATACCGGAGGGTGACTGGGTGTTACTGGCCGGGAGCCCGGCACAGAGCCTGTCAGATCCTCCTCTCCAGACCCCGGACCGAAGGTGAGAGTCCTCAGGCATCTCTCCTCCATCCTGCAAATCCCTTCCCTGAATACGTCCCCAGACCAGGGAAGACTGACCGTTTGCCCCTGCAGAGGCAGTTGTGAACCCCCGACACCTCCATTTGGACCTGGGAACATCTGCCTTGAGCACCAAGCTCAGTCTCTAACGCGGAAATCATGAGGGCTATTTTTTTGATGAGGAACCAGAGGGAATGACTTAATCCCCAGTCTAGGCTTATTTTTTTTTTTTTCCTAAAGGCAAGTCAGAATGACATTGCTCTTGCAGCTTCTGTTTGCGCCACTGCTGCTGTTGCTAACCAGTGTCATGAGTTAGTGTCTGCAAAGAGGAACACGTGAAAATCAAAACACGGATATTGAACAACAGAGATTGTCCAGTCCCCCCTTGAATTCTTCCGTTACCTATGCAAATACGGCAGAGATGAAGAAAGGGAGGACTAGGAATTAGTGGATGATTCATTAGAGTAACACAATTCATTCAGGAGCCCCAGCTGCAGAATTAATCACCGTCAGTTCTGCTGATAAAACCACCCTGGGACTGACAGGGTTTCAGACTTTGTTCCAAACTGACGACACAGTCTTAGAAACTATATTTTAAAATAGGAATTCTGCTTATTTCTCCTGTGGTATTTGTGTAACGAGGGGGCCCATTTTCAATCCGAGAACTGGAAACTTGTTCTAAGGGAAGCAAATACAAACCTTGGAGTGAAATTATTAGACCTGGCAACAACATCATGTGTGGGGCAGGCTGCGGAGAGCGAGGCTGTCCCGCCGAGATGTGGGGCGGCCGGCCTATCGTTCTCCCTCATAAAATAATGTTTGGATTCCCTCTCAAAACATCTGGCTGTTTCTGGCTGTCTAGCAAAGCCCTGCATGTGAACCGACAAAGCCTGGAGGAATTATCTCGCTCTGTGTGGCTGCCGGTTTTCATGTCTCTGAGAGATACGCCACGGGCCGCTCCTGTGACAACCAGGGTAAATGGTAATTCTTTGAAAAACCGTAAGTGGTATACGCGCAGCAGAGCAGCAGTTACATTTCCACGGGTTTCATCCCTCTCCATCATTTTCCATCCTAAACGGGAGCAGGATTTCTGAGCTGCTGTGTGTAGCGAGTTTATGCTGAGAGATGCTTGTTTGGTTTATTTTCCTGCGTGCAGGGAGTAGGGAGAAGGAAACCCCTTGATTTGACAGCAGAAAGGATGAAAACGGCACCTTATGGGAGACAAAGCTCAAACGGCACTCAGGGTAGGCAGGAACTGTGATTGAGTACTGAGTGAACGTGTGAGGGTCTCACTGGGAGGTGGAAGGAGCTGAGGTCTGGCATAGGGGGGACGTGTTTTGGGAGGGCAAAGAGATGGGATGGCGCCTGGGGAGGGAAGGAAAACGGGTGGCGGATTGGGGGTCTGCAAAGAAGCCGTGCAGCTGGATGAAAAGAAACCAGGACAAGACGTGAGGCAGAATCACCCTGAATGTGGGCAGGGAGGGGCTCTCTGCTCCATCTGATCTGGGGGAGTGCAACAATTTTGATGAGATCTGAGGGATGGGAGATTTTAACTGGCAATATACACAGCTGGTGGGGCAAAGAGACGGGACAGGGATGTTCCTGTGAGACTCCACCTGGGTACTGGAAGCTCTCGCTTAAATGTCATCTTTCTTTCCGTATTGAATGCTGCAAGCTTTTTAAAAAGTCTTCTGCCTTGTAGGGTGATAAAGAGCGATAATGACTTCTTGTCTTTTAGTCTGCAGGGGTAAATTGCGTTCTTTTCCCAGATTTCACAGTGTACCATACAGAGTACAAATGCAAAAGCTTGGGAACTTTCTTCAAAATTAAATCACATGTTTATGTTTGTGAATAGCAGCATTGACTGCTTCCTTTCCCCTTCAAATAAATGCATGTATAGTTGGTGTGGGGGAGGTCTTCCAAGCTGGCCACGCTGCTGAGTCGAGTGTCAATTTTTTGCCTACTTATAGAGATCTCAATCTATGTTGCTGCTCCCTGCTCTCACCTAGAGATCCCCAGACTGTGGTTTGAGTAACGTTACTGATGGGAAAACCGTGTCATGTGGTACTGGTAGGCCAGAAGAAGAAAAATACAAATTATGAGAATTAAAAGTGAAGATACCATAAATGAGGGAATTGCAAAGAGTAATCACGGGGTGNAATGCGCTTGCTGCACGTTACATTGTGCACCCCGCGGTATCTTGAAAATCATTGCTGAAATCACAGGAAATGTTGGTTCAGAATGAGGAAGAGCTGTGTCTCCTGATAAACCCTGCTCCTCTGCTGCACGGCCAAAGTCCTTCAGTCTCCTGAACCTTTCTCAGGCTTGATGAGAATCCAGTCCGAAACGGAGAATTTGTCTAATAAACTAAGCACATATTTTAACAGCTGTAGCAATATCAGACCCGTCGGTTGAAAAAGAACTGAAGAATGCTGACCAGAGAGAGGCTGTCTGCGCGGTGCTGGGGAGCTAAGCGGAGCAGGGCAGCCCAAAGTAGCTTTTGGAGGGGGTTATGGTAGTTTGGGCGAAGAACAAGACAGAAGTGTCGTATAGGCATTGAGACTGCCTATTTCGCCAGATGTTAATCTGCAGCTCAAGGAAGGAGTTAACAAGGCGTGAAAATTTCATTCTATTTGAAAAAAAGGGGAACAAAAAAATAAAAAAGGCAGTAAATGGAATATTATCTTCCAGGGAACAAACTAACATGTAGTTGTCAATATAGATGCAGTTGTTTGCTTTATGCTGGCTATAATTTGTATTAAATGAGTCTTCAAAGCAAAGCCAGTTTCAGGCAACAGAAAACCAAGCTGTGCATTCCCAGCGATGCCTAAATCTGCCGATGTGGCTGTACCCGCAGTGAGACCTGCCTTTACCCCCCGGAGTGTGTCTGGGGCTTGCTCACAGGGCATCGTCCTTAGCGGAGTGACGATGCTACAGAAATCCTACCCGGTAAGAGTGTTAGCAGGGTCATGCCCATAATGCAAGCACTCGATTAAAGTTCACGTTCTGCCACTGATTTGATGTTTGACAAATGACCTTTCCGTGTTTTGTTTTTTTTTGCTAAATGGGATAATCGTTCTTGCTCTCCTCCCTAAAGCAGTTTGACATCCATGACTGGAAAACACTCAGCAGAGCTATACAGAAATCTGGCTATATAGAATAACTATACAGAAATCAAAATCCTGCATCAACACAATAGTCACTTCATCTCTAATTTCACCGAATATGTATTTTGCGCTTATTTTAATTTTCCTTATGGCACTCAAACTGCAATATTGGTATAATAGGATTCACCTTTAAGCATCGTGTTTGTTTTGGGGGATGCTTACATATTAGTATCCTGCTTGGGCACAGTGGAAGTATTGTTCCTTCACCCTGAAAGATAAACTCTAAAAAAAAAAATATTATAAACACAAATGACATCTATTACAAATAGAAGGTGGCTTTGTATGACTCAGCAAAACAGTGTGAAGGTCCCAATTAGCCCAGGCGCAACGAGAGATTGCCACCATCTGAACACCAAACACAAACTTTGCCTTGCGCAGAGGAGGGATGAAAGGCAGAAATAAAAGCTTCACAGGCCGATGAGAAGAAAACCAGCTTCCTCTGTCCCCGTGGGCTGTACGCACCGGCCCTACTGGCGCTGCGGTATCTCAAGTGAAGCAGCATCGCCTCGGACGTGTATTTGCATACTGGATCTTAGCTCTTTAGAACCAGCGCTATAATTAAAACAAGAGCTGTAAGCTCACAAGCCGTACGTTTCCAACAGCGGAAGAGAATATCTCATTTTTACACCTGGAGAAACAGAAGCAAAGTCATTACGAAGAGATGAGTCCTGCTGCTTACTCCCTTGCACCCAAACGTGTAGCGTTTCTTCACCCAGGCAAAAACTCACGTTCATCAGAAACACCCCCTGTCCCACAGAGGCTCCGGCTGGAGGTGTAGCTTAGCAGTGGGGTTTTTTTCTAAGTTGTTTTTAATTGTTTGTTTGTTGGTTGCTTCTTTTTTTTGCCCAAAGCGCTGTTAGCAAGCCTACTCCTCTGTCGAGCTACGCCAGCCATCTGCCAATGTGGGCTCAAAAGAACATTCTTCAGGGCCTTATCCAATTTGTTGTATCTGATTCATTAAAGTAATTACTCCTGCTATTAAGTCATTGCTTGGAGTTTGGCAGCTGCATAATTGGGACTTAAATTTCTAAACCAAGTTAAAATGCTTGGGTTTATTTTATCAAATCTCGCATTGCCTGGGATGAGTGGGGGTCCTGGCTGTGCGGGCGCGAGCGGTCCCTGCTGCGGCGCCGAGCAGCTCCGGCAGCTGTGACCGAGGAACAGGAGGTTTGGAAAAGCCTCTTTTGGGGCTTATCTGGTCTGTTGGAGTTAGCGGTGCTGCACTGACACAACAGGAGCGGTGTGATTTTAGCTGCCGGTGATACAATGGCAGCAGAATTACTTGGCATCAGTTATCAACAGCATCCTCAAATGTCCCGCGCCTTTGAGTTGTGCTGTGACTTCACTTAGTGAGGTCAAAGCTCTGGGGAAATGCCAGGAATGAAATATCCTGTGGCATTTCTGAACCGGAAGGTCCCTGTCACCCTACCGTCGCAGCGGGTAAGGAGACCGGACAGAGCTGAGGAGGGTTTCTCGCCCTCTGCATCGTAAAGGGGAACATCCTGATGGGCAGTGCTGACACACAGCCCCTCGTGAGCCCGGGGACAGAGCCCCGCTCCCCAAATCCAGCTCCCCGCCGCACCGAAACCCCAAGCTGAAGAAGACAAGCGAGGCCAAACGGGATCGTCTGACAAGTCCAGAATGGGACCCTCCACCCCCAGGGTCTCCGAAGCCGAGGAGGGACCGACCCCATCGCTCACAGGGGCCGAGCAGATACGGGACGTCTCTGACCCCTGACAGCCCCCGCATGAATCCCCCTGTGCCCAGACCTCCTCGCCACCGTCCCGTCCCTGCCCTCCCGCCCCTCTTCCCTCGGGGACCCGGCGCCTGTTGCGTGGCAGAGGCCCGACCCTGTGTTTCGAGCTTATCTGCTCTTCGTTTCCTAATCCTGCGGGAGCCGCTTGGGAAGACGAGGCGGCATTGCAAATTTTCCACTGCAGATAACGGAAACCCCGCTGGCGCTCAAATGTTTGATTTTATCGCACCTTTCTTCATAGCGTTTACGAGCTTTTGCCCATTTATAAAGCCACACAAAGTCTGAAGGACGCCTCTTAGCGCCACCAATTCTCATGCCGAGAACTCACTCTGAAGAGCGCAGTCCCGGGACGCGAATGCCCATCACTTCTGTACCCGCCAAAATAAATTACCGCGAGCGTCCCAACCCTCTGTCGCCCCTGGACCGCTGCTGTTTGCGTCCGAACGCGCCCCATCCTCCTCT
>VZSZ01011752.1:79755-114027 GCA_013398815.1 Ibidorhyncha struthersii
CCCCTGTCCCCGTCCCCTCCCGCCCGTCAGGTGCGGCGCCACCCGGGGGGGCAGCGCAAAGGTGTCGCAAAGTCTTGTGGCGTGTGAGGTTGTTTTGGATTATTTGTTTTTTTCCTGGCTTTGAGAGCCGGTTTGTTACTTGCAGTTGCCTGGGGACTGCAAACTTTTGCCTGAGTACGTCACTTTCTTCTTAAAGTATTCCCCCAGCCCCGAGATATACCCTTTATTCTTATCTGGAGCGGCTGTGTCGCGTAGATAGGGTCTGTAAAGGGAAATAAGGCGGTGTGCGTGTCTCTCCCTGGGGGGGTGCTGGGTACCTGCCGTCTGTCCCAGAGCTGGAAGAAGGAAGAAGATGCTCTCCCGCGCCTTGAGCATCCACCGTCTCAGCTGTGACATGCTGCTGCCTCCTCTGCTCTTCCATCCAAAGTGCTCCAGTGGTAACCAACCCTCCATTTCATCACAACGCTCTCCTCAGCTGCACTCGGTTGAATATGAGGTCACTGCTGCGAGTGGGTCTTATTTGTAATCAAGCCCGTTGTTAGCCTGTCTGTGTATTCATGGGATTTAGTTTTGAACAATGCGGTGCGTACGTCTGTGGGTGTGTTTGAAAAGCGAATGGGAAGGTAAATATTTTCAAAGAAAAAAGCGTTAGAATGCGCTTAGGTTGTACTGCCTGTCAGACAGACTTCAAAGTAAACAAATGAATCTTTGATCGTGCTCTGAATGTTTAAGAAACGTTGAAGGTCTTGTAGTAAAAGATGTTAAAATATCCTGTGGCTGTTGCAAGGGCTGGCAAACCTGGGGCCACTTCCTGCAGCCTGTCTTCACGACAGCCCTATCTCGCATTGAACCTTTGGTATTGCCAAGAAATGGTGTGTGTAGTGGTGGTGATATGCAGTGTTTCACAGCCTGAGAGGCCAGCCAACCTAGCCAAAGCTGCCAGAACTCCTCTGCCCTCTAAGGCTGTATAAGGAAGTTGCCATTATCCAGGTAATTAGCTGGGAGTCAGGCTAATGTGCAGAGAGAGGACAGCGTAGAGAAGGTGGGTTCACCAGCAGTGGTGGGTTCCAGCTGTGATGGAGGCAGCTGGGAGGCCCACAGGGCTTGGGCTTCAGTGCCCACATCTCCAGTGCAGTGCAGCAGTTGCTGGGTAGATGGAATAGCTGCACCATTGTCAAATAGCCCTGTTTGCACCAGCCACGGGTTCTAACTGGTGTGCAGGAGTTATCAGTTATGCTTGTCCGCTTTGTAGTCAGCAGCTTGGCTACGCCTTCAGGTGGTGCGGGCATGGAGCATAGATAGCAGGTCTGGATTAGAGCTTAGATAGTAGGTCTGCATTTGACCTTGCACAGATGTTCCGACTGCTTTTAATTTGTGTGACTTGATGCTTTGGGACCCGAATGCATACCTGCGTTGTTCACTTGTCTTGGGGAAGTGAATAAAGATAAGGCGTTCTGTAATGAAGCACTGGAGTATTTGGCCGTCTTCTAAATGTTGTCAGTTCAAACTCCCCTAGACTGAATTGCCCCAGTACATTCTTACCTGGTACTCCTGCAGAGCCAGCACTGCCCCTGCTTTGGGTTTAAAGGGACCCCCGTGTGAGTCATCCAGACATCCTGGTGGTGCCTCAGGCCGACATCTGTTCTGATGTTTCCAAGAGGGCTTGTTGGCTAGGAGAAGTGACCAGCTTACCCCAGTCTGCCTCCCTGTCCCTCCATGGGTACCCACGCGTACAAGAGGAGGGAGCCCTGAGGGTGGAATAACAACCCACGGGTTTTTTGGCAGATAGTGAACTGACATGCTAACCTCAGCGTGGAGTCTGCCCAGCTCACGTACAGCTCTTACCTCCAGGTAGAGTCTCAGTTGTCTTCCTGGTCTTGTGGGAGATGAAGAAGCAAAGGAGCCAGGGGCTCCTGTCAGGTCCGTATAAACCTGTCCCTGGAGCCAGGCTGATAAAACTTGATGATAACAGGAGGCAAAAGTTGCTCACAAACCTGTTTGCTTCATGATGTGCAGATCATAATCTAAGAGGACTTCTGTAGTCCTTCGGCTTTGCTCAGGCCTGAAACCAGTCTGACTGATGATTATCAAGGGTATCCGACATCACCGTGCTGCTTTCTCTTGTGGATGTAAATCAGGAGTAATTGCACAGCAGTTGGTGGAGTAGTACCAGGTCAGCGTGGTGTAGCGATGGGACTGTGGCCGTGGGAATTGCTTTCTTACCATCTTCTCCGCAGCATTGCTCTGGGGAGCAGGCAAACCAGAGGCAATAGCTGATGTTAGGAGATGAGTCTAAATAGCAATCTGCTCTTTTCCCTGGTGAGAACTGATTTCCTAGCAACATTCAGGGCTTTCTCTGATCTTTTCTAACCGTAAGAGGTGAGAAGCATCCTCGGCTTACTCATAGCAACTGAATTTCTGAGTACAGAGAAAAAGCCATCCAGCTCAGAAACATGTACGAATGCCAGTGCTCTGAACGAAGAGGAAACTTTTTTGTTGCCCCGTTTCATTCAGCCCTGCTGATATTGCTGTCCTTCACTCAGTAAAACTCTCCTATTTGCTTCCTCCCAGGCTGCTTGTTTTCCAATATATGACATCCAGTCAAAGATTTCTCCTCTTCAATGTGCGCTCGCAGTTAATCCATCCATATTTCATAATTCAAGCCTGCAATCTGAAGCTGCAAGGGGTCCGATAATAAAAGCTTTTTGCAGTAAATACTGTACTAACTTAAGCCAAGCCACAACTGAATGCTAGAGGCCAAGGAAAAATGTAAGCCCAGCAAGAAGCTTTAATCACAAGGGACGGAGAGAATACATGGGGCCGAGATACATCAGTCCCAACCGTATTTCCTAAACCCCTCAGACTCAGGAGACGTTAGCTTCTTGTGCTAAGTGCTAGATACATTTAAGGGTTCTTTGGAATTTGCTGTAGTTGAATGTCTTTGAAAATTGAGAAGATGTTTCATTCGCTTTGGTTTCTCTAGAGTCCCTTTTCACTGTGGGAGGAAGCTGGACTGTATGACTAGCCAGTAAGACAAAGAGATTTTTTTTTTCCCCTCACATTTATACTTTATTCCTCTCCTGCCATATTCCCAAAGGGTAATAGTTTTGATTTGTAAGTGCATACACTTAAAGGTGTATGTGTGTGTGTAACGAACAAGTAAATAAGATTTCTTTTCTGGTACAAGCAGTGCACAATGAAATCGATGGAGTTTTATTTTCAGGTAATCAGTTGAAGAAAATAATCAGTTACTAGCAAAAATAAACACGGATCCTGATGTGTCTGCACACAGTAATCAGGGTGCTCTAGGCTTAAGTTACATCTGTCATACTGCTAATGTCGATTCTGCAAATCATTTGACTTACTAAAGCGCTGTTTTGGATATCAAATTGGTATCTGGAAGTAAAGACTTCACAGTCTGCCTTTGTGCAGGGTGATCTTAACTGACCCAGATGTGCCAAATGCAGCAAAAAAAGTCGATATTCAATTACTTTTCTCTGTTTCTTGGTTCTCTTTAATGTGTGTCCGTTTGGATGGTATGCGCAACATAGCAAGTGCCAGCAAATTATTGTTAGTTGTTGTAATTTACTGCCTTGCTCTTAATAAAACCATGTGCCTGCAGGTAAATTACTGCTATTTGTGCTATTTTCTGTTTCCCTTTCCCAGCTTATTTATTTTCAGACTGGTCAAAAAGCACCTGAATGATCCAGTTACCGAAGTATTTTTAGTGGAAAAAAATATTAGGAAATGCTTTTAAGTTGCATGATAGTTTTTTAGGAAGCTTATTCTTACTTTATGAGCAAGAACATTGAGATGTAGTTTGTCATTACTAAAGCAGTGATGTTTTTATAAAATTCTCATCATTCCTGGTGTCCAAATGCCTTTTTTTTTTTTTTTTTTTTAATGTAAGCCTTCAATATTTTACTTATATCAGTACCTCATCTCTATCCGGTTAGGATCCTCTGTAAAACACTCCCTCTTATTTTTTTATTTTTTTTTTCTTTGCTTCTGGTGTCGTGCTAAACATTGAAGTCTCGACTTAGTAAAAACTTTCCTTTTAATACACAGTGTTTGTTGAGGAAATATTAATTTCACCAGGGGCACAAATTTTAAACTGTGCTTACTCTGGAGCCAAAACGGACTTTTCCAAAGTGCCCTAGTCTGCAGATGATCAAATTTAATTTTGTAAATGAACTTTGCAGCGTGATTAAATTTGAACTTGATTACATTAGGCTTCTCAACATTGAGTTTGTGCCTTATTGGAGGTAGTCTTTTCGTATTACTGCTATTTATGGATCTTATTCAAGTGTTTTATATTCTGGTTGGGTTCTGCAATGCAGTTCGTTCAAGCTACTGCTTATATCTGTTCCAGTTGTGCAAGAAGTGGAAAATATCCTTTATTTAGAACAGGTCACATGTGCTTGCATCCAGGAACCGCGTCTCAGTGTGTTTAAAAAAAATAAAAATGTATCTTGGAGGAACAGATTTAAAAAGTTCCTGAAATATTTTTCCGTCTGTTACGGAGGAACATCACATATTTTAAACTAAAAGGTAATAATAGCTGAGTTTAAAGTGATATGTAGGCTAGCACTGACTGAAGTCAATGGTAAAAGTCTTTACCGACGTCAGTGGGAGTAGAGCTAAGCCAAAAGTACGTCTCTTTGAAATCTCTCCGGTAACATTTTTATGAGTGAGTCAATAATCCCATGTTTATTCTGCACCTCAAGTTTGCTTCACTGGGGAGGAAACCCTCGCCACATCTTTTTGTACTCTTTTATTTTTGAACACAGTCTTAAAAGGAAAGGCCGCAATTGGAGTGTCTATTGCATAAACATGTGGAGACAATAAGCGGTATTTCTTTGTATTTCTGTATGCCGGGAGCCGGTGCTGCTCCCTGTCTGTAGCAGAGCATTTTCCATGGTGAGAGATCCTGGTTGACCTTTTCTCTTCTGCGAAACTCTCGCTCTGTTATTTGCAGTAGGCCTTTGCTATTTAGCGAGGAAACAGAAATAGCCCATCGAATTCAGTTCAGCATTTGCTTTGATACAAACTATTGAACGTCACCTTCTTGCGTCCCTGGCCTGCTTTCCTCGGGAGGGTTTTGTTTAGCTGCCAAGCTGGTCGGAGAGTGCACAGATATTTTGAGGCTGAGCTGACTGCACTGTCTGCGCACCTTTTAGCATACACATGTATTTTCTTTTTACTTACTGGACTGCTGGCTTTATTAGTTGTGTATAACTACATATGCACTCTGCATGAAAGAAATCCATACCTTTCTGGTGAGCATAAAATCTCCCTAGCTGGCTACTATCGATTTACAGAATCCAGGTGATAATTTGAATCGGTGTATTCTTCTGCCTTTCAAGTGGCTGAAAATAAACCGATGCAGCCGCCCTGCTGATGGATGGCTGGGGTGCCCCTGGTACTGCTCATTTCCTTGCATGTAGTGAAGGTAATTTCACAAGCCTCTGGACCAGAATTATTGAGGCTGCTCTGAACCTACCAGTTGTCATTAACAAGTCATTGCGGAGCTTATTCTGCGCTGTGTATGTTTTTATTTGGCACTTAGGGTGATGTATCGGAGGCCAGTTCCAGCGCAGTGGTAGGCAGCGTGACTAATTCCTGCTGTATGGTTTGGTCAGGATCTAGAAGACGACTGGGGAAAAAAGAGCAGAAGAGACTTGCAGATGTGTTATTTTATAACCAAATTTAGCCTCTCACCACGTTCTGTGATGAAAAGTTTAATGAGAAGAAATGTGTATAGCTGCTTAAAAATGAGGGTACAGGAGAAACTTGTTCTGGCACTTAGTATGCTGTCCTCCTGTTTCTAGGTTTGCTTTCTGAAGCAACACGCTTTTAAGACTTTGAAAATGAAACAGAAGGAGTAATTTTCTGTTTACTTTTTTGCTAAAAATTGAAATTGCGTGTTGGCTGTTAATGGTCTTCTGAGAATGATCTGCTGTTTCAGTGTTGAGAACAAAACGAGAGTCCAACTTCCATTAAGCTGGTCAGGCTCTTGGCCATTATTGTCTGTCTCGTTCTATTTTGGATTCAAAAAGTTTTTGAAGCATGTTGGTTGTAACATTTTTTACTTGGTAAAATTCACTGTCTTTTAATATCATTTTTGCTGGAACAAAGGCAACATGATTAAGCAGTATGGTATGGCAGATTTTGCTGGACAGTTAACTATTGCGTCACTATCAGATTATAATAGAACTGTGATTATTTATTTTATTTTTTTAATAATCCCAGCAGCTAAACAGTAGCAGGGCAATTATTGGCTTGCATGTAGTTTTACGCTTCATTTCGTACTGGGGAAAAACAGCACAGGAAAAGGAATATTGTTGCATATTCATAATATAACAGTGCTACTGCTTTATCTGCAACAGCTGTAAAAAAGCTGATGCTGCTTTAAGTGTCAAGACCGAAATATTTAGGTTCATTGGAACCAAAAACTGTAATACAGTCTGAAACAGATCAACCTGTCCTCTAGCCCATCTCTGCGGTAGAAATTACGTGTTTTCCTGTGTTAGACACGCCAAGGGTCTGCTTGCTGTGGATATGCAGTAGCAATTTTTGGGGTGCCTTTAGAAAGGGCTGTGTCCCAGGATCTTTGGCCAGAATTTCGGCTTGCGGCTTGCATAGGCCCTGGTCATTGGTATCTGTGGGCTTCACCTGAGAATGAGTGTTTCAAAGAGAATGTAGGAGTGTCCGGGTGAAAGAGGATGGTGTGGATGTCATGGATACAAGTACAAAAACTGTGAAAATGAATAAGGAAGGCTTGCAATGCAACTGCTAGCTGATACTTTAACCACTAATAGTGCCTTTGGATGGAGCTCATTTTTTCTGGTAACATCTCTGCTGCAAGGGCTACTGTAATGTTTGTGTTAGCAGCTTTCTGCCAAGCATGCAAGGCAGGGTCTGGTGGTTTGTAGCTTTTTTTTCTTCAGTGGTAGGTGATTATGTAGAAACCCTCTGTAGGCTCCCCCCGCCCTGACCTGCTGCTCACAGCTGCCGTGCGGACTGGACTGGCAGGTTGAAGGGCAAAAATGCGTTGCTGTGATATATAATTACTTCTTCCAGCATGAGCCAACAGAGCTGCTCGCTGTGATGGTTGTTACGTGTGCTGCTATGTAAAACAGAATGCAAGTTTAATGTAGGGTTCGGGATAGTATTTTAATGTTGTAATTAACAGCCTCTAACAGTAAACAAGTTTTTTTCTTAATCAGTTCCCATGAAGATTATTCCTTTACGTTGTAGGCAGATGTACATTTGCAGATGTGGAGTTTATGAATTCTGTATTGCTTGGAGAAATGAGCATCAAGAACAAACGAATACCTCTTTTTCAGACCCTTTTTCTCTTATTCTAGAATACCACAGGTACGGTGTCAGGTGCTGGAGATCAGTCCCACGGTTGGTATTTCATAGGGACATTTCGGCTAAGGGAAACAGTCACGTTTGAGACGATGTGGCAGTTCCCATCTCTTGGAAGAACTGGATTCATCCTTAAAGGCTCCCCAAAAAACGGTGATCTAGTTCCACAGGTACGTTGTGCCTCTGTTTGCGCTGCTCTTTTGACACAAAATGGGCATAAACCCACCTGAACTTGCTGCTTAGGCTGGAGTGGCTGGGTGGAGCGTGCTGGGGGGGGTCTGGTCCTTTCAGTCCATCTTGTGAGACCACTTGTGAAGAGACCCGTGAAGTTGCAGGGGATAGGAAGGAGGTTTGTATCTGTTCAATGGCAAGCTTCGTTTGTCTGTGTGCGAGGGTTGCGTGCCTGGTTTGGCCTACTGTTACATTAAAGAATTTATTTGTGATGAATTCTGCGAGAAGAGGATTTTACATGGTGAAAATTAGTGTTTTGGGTACATGGAAAGATGTTGATCAGCCTGGAAGCTTGCCAAGTTTAGTGTGTTTAAAGCAGCATGCCAATAACAGACACTGTATTGTCAAAGTTTGCCTTTAACCCTGGGATGCTGAGACCCCGTTCTTGTCTTTGCAGTATGTGACAACACAAACTGCTGTATGAGTGGTGGAAACCGAGTAGGGCAGGGTTGTTGGGACCTGGAGACCAGAGAAGAGTAGTGAGAAGAAATGGGAACAACTGGAATGTCCCGGTGCTTCAGAGAATGGAGGCAGGAGTGATGAATGATAGTTACTAACCTTATTCCCAGCCACCCTGTTGTAACATGGGCGAGGTGTGGTTGTTGTCCTGGAGCTTCTAACTGGGAAGTCGGAATAGTACTGTAGAGATGGAAAAGGATCATTGAGTTATGTGAGTGGGAGAGCCTGGCTGAGCGTGTTTTGTGCACATTTACTATTTCCACTCAGGAGTCTTTGGGTTTTATCTAAATAAAGAAGGAGAGAGTTTGCATAAAATATGACTGACTTTGGAAATGCTTTTTCTGGATGTGTCCCTGCATGTTCATATGCAGCTGTAAAGCCAAACTAGGAATACAGAGGTAGAGAGAACAAACCCAACCCTTTTTATAATGTTTGTGGATGTCAGCCTGAATAAATAACAGTTGCAACCTGCGAGAATGAAATCAGAATGATATTGAGATGTGTACACATGCGGGAGGGGATGATCTTACAAAAAAGCAAAGGGAAAAAATTCTTTTGAGCTGTTCATTGGAAGCTGGAAGGAGTTCAGGGAGGCGTGGGGCTCTTGCAGTAGGTCCCCTGGGATGCCATTAACTACTGTGTTTGGGTTTCTGCTCAGTCTAGCAAGCTTTATTTTATTTGTACCAAATATTTACAATCCTACCCAAGCTCAGCCATGCTGAAGGCACATCCCAGATGTCAGTCTGTCTAGTGGCACAGTTCAGAGGAGTTGCTGGGATCGTTTATTTATTTATTGCTGTTGTAACATGAAGGTTGCTATCTGATAAATAATTATTCCACCCTTGGAGAAGGCACATTGTAAATCTGTTAAGCTGCTCCTTTGTTTGTTAGGCTTGTGCATAATGAGTTTGGAATTTAAGATTAGTAGTATGCTGTGCAACTGCTCATTTCGTGACCTCATCCTCCTGCTCGGCTCGCCTGCCCATCCACCTGTCACATCCTGTTGGGCACCTGGGGCTATATTCGTAAGGGAACTTTGGTTTAGGGTTGCATCATCTCATTTTTATGTGCTCTGCTGCCTAGTGGAATTAAAAAACCTCATGAGGTAGGTGTCTAGGTTCCTTACAGAATGTGTGAGGGGAAAGGTGGCTTCAAAGAAGGCTTGTGAAAACCAGCATGTGGAGCGGAGGATCGCCTGAGTCAGCCAGCGAAGGGTGTAAGAGGCTGGTGTTGAACACTGTCCCTTGAAGATGTGGTTGTCTGGTCTAGGTGAGCTGTTGCTAAACCTTTCTCAGAGTGACACGCCAAAGACAGGTCTGCTCTTAGAGAGATAAGGAAGAGCAAGTAGTATGACATCCCCACCTACCCCAGCTTTATCCACTCAGGACACAGAAGCTTTGAGTTCCAGTCCTGTCTGACTCAAAACATGGGATTGAACGTGTCCACCACCCTTTGGAGCGCCCAAACCGATAAACCATGGGCTTTTTGAGGTGTCTCTTTTGCAGAAGCTAGTCCATTTTGCCTTGTATAGTGAACTGGTAGGAGCAGGAGTGGCTTGGTGTAATACAGGGGAGTGAGCATTGGCCTGGGATGGTTCTCACCCTGCTCCAGAAAATAGTAAAAAGTGGAATAGCTCTACCAGGAAGCAAGGAAGATGTGCTCAGAAATTAAATTGTTTTCAGCTCCATCTGTTTCTAAAAGGCAGTTGCCCAAACGTCTGTAACTGGGGTCACATCCCATGAAATATGGGGACCTGCTCGAAATAGGAGTGGTGATACTTGAGGCACAGCTAGCTGGGTGAAGGGAGAACATCTTTAGGGTTATGGGAACCAGAGGTTCGTGAATTGCTGTGGGAGGACAAGGAAGTTGAAGGGTGGCGTGAACTCTGATGGCCAATGGGCCTCTGAGTGGTATATATTGGTGAGGAAGCTGTCAGGCAAAGGTGGATGTTAACAGTGAAGACAAGTATACATCAATTCTTGAGAGGATTTAATTTTTTAGGAATGTGAAATTGCGGTGCAGCAAGAGAATCTTGAATCTGTGCAGAAGTGGGTTATTGCAAAGGAGTTCAGTGAGTAAGGCAGGAGATGAAATAGGATTATGTCTCTATCACAAACTTGTTTTTTTGATTTAGCTTGTTGCACAATTTACAGTTTCAATCTAATTGCAAAACTATTCTGCAAGGGATAATTTTGTTCCCAGCTAATACATCTTTTGATATTTACTGTACAAAGCTGTGCTGTAGGAGCTGCTCGCCCTGAAGATGCTGTAGGCTGGCAAGGACTTTCTGTTTTTCAAGTGTGTCGAGTAATGTAAAAAAAGCATGAAACAGATCTGCCTGTTACGAGGATCTCGGAGGTGCTGGAGCTGCCCCTGCAAAGAAAACAGGGTGGGCTGGAAGACGCCTGGTGTTGCTGCTGCTGCATGTTTGCAGAGCTGGGAAGGGCTTTTCTTGGAGCCGTCTTGGTACTTCCCAAAGGAATTGGCCACCCTGCCTTTACAGCAGCCTCCTGCTTTCTGGGAGAGATCCCTCTGAGTAGGCAGTAATTACTGTCTTTCCAAAGGAGTCCTCATTTGTGGAGGAGACTGTTAATTATCCCTCCCTTAGCCTTTCTAATGAAGGTGCTTGTAAGAGTTGTGCTGGGGTACCATCATCTCCATAGCACAAAATTTCCCTCCTCTGGGTCTGCAGTGTGTGCAGTGATCTCTCGCACTGCTCCAGGGTGGGGGTGTGCGTTCTTGGGTCTCAGGTGGGATCTTTAGGGACTTGCTGTTTGAAACTGTTGACCGTTTGGCCTTTTGCCTTGCAGCACCACTTGAGACTATAAATAGAACTGCAGAGGAACAGGTCCAGTGATCTCGTGTTCCCGAAATGCCGTTCTGCTGTGCCAAGTGTCGTGCTGCATACCAGCTCACTGAAGGGAGGCTGGTGAGAAGAGGTGGCTCTTGCAGTGAGCTGTGCCTTGGAGCACCTCTGATGGTGGTTGCAGTTTCGGCTGATAATCCCAGCATTTTCATAGCCAGAGCTTCTCCTGGGCAGCCTTGGCATTGCAGCTATTTTGGGTAGCCACAGAGACATAGGCACACTGAAGATGACAGGTCCTCCTCTCCCAAGGGATCGTGAGAGTATCAATGCGCTATCGCTATGGTGCAACGTTCTGCAGATCGCGGTGATGCTCTTGTCTGTGCCATCCTGGCTGGCTGATGTGGAAAACCAGCAGTACTGCAGGGAAAAAAAAACAGTAATGATCTAAAGAAAAAAATGCTTTAGCGATTTCTTACAGCTCCTCCTCATTTAAGTACTGAGTTTGCTCACTTGCCTGTTTTCTTGTATAGTTTTTGAGATGTGCTGGAGGATGGTACTGGTTTGTATGGTTACCAGTTTCATCCCCTGCTATCTGATAACTCCTGCCCCGTTGCTATGAAACGTTTTAGTGAGATGCTGTGTAAAAGGGATGAATATCCATCTGTAACTGCAGAGATATTTTTCCATGGCTCATCTCTTGCTGATCTTTTTCGTCAGTTTTCTAGTTCTGCTGGTGGTGGATTTGAATGATTTCTGGTGCTGTCATACAATTATCTGATGCCTGTTTCCCATCTGTAATTTAATACCTTTGCATTGAGGTTTGTTAAATAACACAGTGCAGAAAAATGCACTATCTGTCCTTGTTGTCTTTTTTTCAGTGTGTGTTTTTTTTTTTTTTTTTATGGCAGGGACTTTCACAGCTCTTGAAATTCCAATTCTGTAATCAGTATTTAATCTAAGACAGTTCTCCCTGTATTTGAGCTACAGAATCAGGCTATGCTTTGGAGAAATGCTAAATTTGGCTGCTTGCAGAGTCATCTGCAGCACATAGATTGTTCAGTAGGTGCTGTTTGGCTTCTTGTAGTGCTATAGGGAATGCCAGGCTTTAGGGGCTATATGATGGAAAAGCAGTTCCTCTTTACTGCATGTAGCATGGGAAGAAATAAGTGGTAGAACTAGGAACTGTGTGCACTTTATTTGGTGGCACTTATAGTTGCAGAGCACCCCTGGCAGCAGAAAGACGGGTGCTCTAGAACTGCAAGATTGTATTGATTGTGTTGCATTTCTGCTGGAACAAAAATATAACAGGCTCAGCATTTGCACTTTCCACTTGTGTATTGTTTTCTCTTTATTTTGTGTATTTAGAAAATGCTGTGCTCTGCAAACTGCTGGTTTAGTATTTTCTGTGGAATGAAAACCATCTGGATAATTTAACTGAATTTTATCAAAGTTTTTGGTAACAGGCTCTGTTCTGTTTCCTGGCATCTTGTTAGATGAAGATGAGAATTCAAGTTAAAATTCAAGGAGGTAACAATGTGGTGGTTTATGACCTGGAATTTTAGAAACAACTTGGGCTTGTTTGAAGTTGTAAAAGTAATTGAAATACTGAGATGATATACAGTCTCTCCCAAAGGCTTTCTCCCTGAGCAAATGCCTGCCATAGGCTTTTTTTTTTCCTCCCCAATGTACTTGGAATCCTTGGCATAGTGAGATCTGCAAGCTAAAGAAAGCATCCACCGTTCATGCCGAGGCTTCTTTGAAAGAGATCAGACTTAAATGCCAGCTAAAGTTTAAACATATGTTTAAAGACTTCCCTTGATCAAACCTCTGTTCAGCAGAACACTTCCATGTATTCTTTATTTCAGAATTCTAAATAATTCAATTGATTTTGTGCTCGTAGGTTTAAACTTGTTGCAGCCCTAGGGCTGTAAGAGACACGGGACTGCTCTGCTCCCATCCAGCAAACCTTAATCACATGAACTATGCTGCTCAAGACTACTTGTACTTAAGTTTCAGCTCGTGGTTTGAATATGTTGCGGGACGGGGAGAAGAGTGTTCAGCATATGGCAGGCTGTTAAATATGATGTACTTTTGAGCCTGACACTGTTGTTTTAATATATTCCACTTTCATTGAAATACTACTTAGAAAAGTAAAAAATCCCCCTAGAAAAAGATAAATGCATAATCCTTTCCAGATGAGATGCAGAATTAACTGAATTTCAGTACAGTCTTAACAGAGGAAGAGCACGATCAGTCAGGTTTTTCTTTCTCCCCCTGCCCACCCCCAAAAGACTTAACTGCCCATTTAGTTTCTGATGTCCTGATGATAGTATTGGCTTATGGGTTTGTTTTTTTGGGGGGTGGTGTGCTTTGTTTTGGGGTTGTTTTGTTTTTTAAGTGAGGTGAAGGTGATAAAGTTCTCAGCACTGGAAAGTTTTAGGCATTTGAGAGATCAGCATTTAGATTTGCACCTGCTTAAATCATGAAGAACAGTTCTTTGAGCACTCGTGTGTGTGCGTGCCTATGGTGATAGCGAGCGCTTGTGTGCCTTCTCTGATAAAGGAGCTGTGTACGACTGCAGCTTTCTGAATCCAGACTAGGTTGTTCTCAAAGCCAACCACAGTGTTGTTAGTCTAGTATCGAGTGTCATGGACAGGTTCTGAATATTTGGCATAGGGTTATTTTCAACGTTCTTTAAGTTTTTCTCAGTGGCAATATAGAATCACAGAGTCATTGAGGTGATGCCTTTGGAGATCATCTCATGCAGCTCCGTTGCTTGTCGTGTTGAGTAGGTTGCTCAGAGCCATGTCTCATTGAGTTTTGAGTATCTCCAAAGACAGAGACTCCACAACTTCTCTGGGTGACCCGTTCCAGTATTGGTGACTATCATGGTAAAAAAAGTGTGGATTTTTTTTGTTTGGGGATTCGTTTTGGTTTGGGTTTTTTTTTTTTTTTTTTTTTTTTTTTTTTTTTTTTTAAAAAACAAACAACTTCAAAGAATGTAACAGCAGGTGATGGGAACTGGATGAGGAAATCGTTNATGTAGCACAGTACATGCAAGATGAAGTATGCGGGACGCCGCACACCTCCTCCCCAAGTTGCAGTCTGTCAGCTTTGCATTTCTAAGATGAGGGGAGTTATTGCTTATCTGAACTGTTACAATTTGTCCTAAAGGCAGTTGGTTGTACAGGCATAGTTAAAGATCTGGTGTGCAAAGCTTCTGCATCCTTTACAGTCTTGGCTCAAAAGCTGCCAGGTTTGCTTCCTTGTCTTGATTCAGTCTTGTTTGACACAAACTAGTTTTTTGCTCTGTCATCCCCCGTTGCGGATGGATGCAAAGCACCCTATAATGTAATGTTACATTTAATAAGTGCTTCAGTGCAGAGGTTGCGTCCAGTGCTGCAAAACTGTACCTTGGTCTTGTTTGTGCAGAGCATTTGACAGATGCTCATTGCTTGTGATGTTATCTGGACTGTTTAATGTGTATAATGATTCCATGAGGCTGTTGACTAAAATATTCCAGTTCTTTGATGCACCAGCAGTAACTTGTCTACTATGAATTCATACAGTAAAGCCAAAATTACTCTAAAATAGTAAACATGAACTTTGGCCATTTCATGTTGTGGGATAGTTCTAGAATTGGTTCCTCAGTGTGCCACACACAAAGTGCCTTTTTGTAACCTGCAGCTGTGTCTGTGTTCATCAGGACAGTGTACAATACACTTCTGCCAAGCTATATTAAATAAATATCACATGGAATTGAGTATCTGAGCTTCAGTGGGGACTAATCTTGCCTTGGCTGTCCTGCGTCATGCAGCTGTCTACAGCTATAGTTTTCTGCAGTATGCTTTTGGCAGCTTCAAGGACCAACAACCTGGAGATCTTACAGAAAGTGTCCTTTAGCATAAAAAAGGTTTACTGGAATTGCTGGTAAAGTTTACTTCAGAGGTGCTTTCCAGGGTTAAATGCAAATCTTTAATGACACTGTTAATAGCAAGTAAGAGTGCAGTGCTATGCCATGCCATAGCGCTCTTGATTCGCTTGGTATCAGACATAGAAATGAACATGAGCTGACTGCATGGTCTCCAGTTTGTCTTTTCTGAGGCTGCAGTCCTTTCTCTGTACTGTCAACCTCTGACACATTTGGGTAACTGGAGCTGACTGGCAATAGCCAAACATTAAACGTGGTTTATTTTCTATACTTACTGCTCCAGACTTTGTTCCTTTTGCATTCCCAATAACTATTAAGAAAGTTAAGGGTGCTTTCCCAGAGTAGCACTTTTTGGAGAAGATACTTGATTACTTATTGCTGTCTAGAAGCTCCAAGCAAATCTGAGAACCAGTAGTGTCAATGGACCTCCTTACTTTAAGTTTATAGGTGAGGATGATGTCTGTATTTATGCAGTCCTTTTGGGCTTTTCTCATGCAAATGAGTGACTTTGGTAAACAGTGTGCAGCAGTATCTGCACTCCCAGGGTGCTGTAAGGCTTAGTTAGCTCTTGGGTGCCTCAGCGACAAAATTAATACCATGTGAATGTTGGACGTTGCCAGATCTTGACGGTATTTTTTCCCTCTACCTGTACCTGCAGTGAGGACTCTTTTTACTCCATCACTTCTGTTTGCCTCCCCTTTATTCTAAGGCTTGGTGGTGTGTACAAGGGAGATGAGGAGAAGCAGGTGGAGAGAGAGGTCTGGACATCTGCTTACAAGGCCATCTTGAAATGCCACTTGAGTATGTAAGATTTGGGAGCAGAAGGGGTTCTGTCCTCTGTTACCTGGGTAAAATGTGGGATCCTGGGAGGTCTTATTCACACTGTGTGAGCTGCTGCTTGAATAAAGCTGTTGGGGCAGTTTAACTCTGCAATGCTTAACTTCAGTTAAGCTGTCAAGTTTAGCATTGCTTTAGGCATTAATAGAGTTTTACTCTCACTTAAAAATCTGGTTTGGTAATTAACCTCCATTTTATTCTGGAGTTCAGAAGGTGCTCGTTTAGTGCAGCAAATCTAATGTCATGTGAATTAAAACATGAAAGATACTCAGTAATGAGAAACTGAAACAGGGTGGTGCAGAAATGAGATTATATGCAGTTTACAGGGAGCTGTGCTAGATGCTGAGTTCTTAATGAAAAGCATTTTGAAGGCACTGCCTTACCTTTGCATTTGCATGGTTAAGGAATGTTCTGAATTAAATTGGGAATTAGTAATGGACTTGGGATTTCTGTTATTGCATGCTTTTTATTGCACTCGGGTTTGTTGTAAGGCTCTTTCTGAAATCTGGACACCGGATGGCTGCGACAGTACAACTGCCAGGAGGTGTGAGGCATTCACAGAGGCTGGGAGAAAAGCGTATAAAGATGGAGAGGGACCCCTGGTTCAACTGGGTGATATGGGCTTAATAATTGAGATCCCCATCTCTGTTGTAACAGAAGATTGAACCCAAACTCCAGCATGTTCTGCCGGGTTTACTGTTGGAGAGAGGGACAGAAGGATGGTACATGGAAGGAGAATTACACCTGCAGGCAGCAGAGTTGCTTCACAAAAATTGGCCTGACCTTTGTGATTTATCTGGTAGCATTCTTCATACTGCTGTGCCCATATTTTGCATCCTACAATAGCCATTACCATTACAAAGAAAAGTGGTCCCCCGCTTTTCTGTCAAGAGAGCTGTACAACTGCTCCCAGCATTGGAGTATAGCTGCGTGCTGGTCTCTCCCTCCGCAAGAGCAGGGTTGCTATGCAAGGAGAAGCAGGTTTAATTTTCCCCAGAAACTGTCAGGCTTATTGCACATGTGTGTGGAGTATGTGCCAGCTGGTAAGTTCCATGCTTTTCAGGACTGGACTGCTAGCGTCACATCAATTCACACGGTCTGACTTGCCTTTGGGTATAAGGTACAGGCCTTTAAACAGCCTGGAAAACTACACCAGTTTCTGCTGCCCAGAGGTTTTGGGTGACTGCAGGAGTAAGGGGCAGCTTTCCCCTTTTCTTCTGAGCATTGCATGCACAGAATGTTGTTTACGTATCTTTTTGGGTCTGGGTATCAGGGACTATGTAAGAACATCAATTCAGAACATGAACACAAAGGCATTTGCAGAGCAATACTGTCTATGATGCTTTCACCCTGTGACATGCATTCTTACGTTAAAGTGCACTTCACCAATTCTTTGGTATTGTCTATTCCAGTAGATTTTTAGAGGCAACAATGCAGGAGGCTCGGTGTTTGCTTAGCCGTCTCCTCTCTAGCTTAGGTACATGGAATCAGAGGCTTTGTCTTTTCTATCATTTGAGTGATTTAAGGGAAAAAATAACCTCTTTTCACTTACTTAACTACTTTTTTTCGAAGGCAGTAATGTGGGGTAAAAGTTCACCTTATGAATATTGGCAGAAGGACTATGTACTACCTGGGGTGTGGTTTTGTGCTACACCTGATCTCGTCTGGCTGCAGGCTGCTGATGGAGGTATGGCCGTGCCCATCTTTGCCTTCAGTCTCAGTCCCGCACCCCGGGAAGGAGCTGGCTGCTAAATGGCTGCAGGGAGAGTTCGTTTATCTTGCTGATTCAATGTTGGGGTGAGGGAAAGAAAGTTTTCCATCATCTTACAGAACTGACTTGTGTTACGGCCAGTTACAAGACCCAACCCAGGAGAGGGTTGGGACCAGGACGATGGGAAGTCAGGACTCCTCCTTCCGTAGCAGCTTGCAGTTATGCTGGGTTAGATGGAACATAAAATCTTACCGCTGACCTTATAAAAAACGCAGTAAAAGTGATGTGCAAGTTGTATGGCTGGTGTGTGGTTGGATTTCTGTATGCGGCTGAATTTTGCTGTCTTAAAAACAGTATTCCAGTACCAAGTGTGACAAGTAGTATGCTTACAGCTAGTGACAATATTTACCAATGAGTCCAGTTTGATGACTTTATATGACTGATTCTTAACATACTGAATGTCTTAAATGAATGAGCAGTAGTGCCAGTGGTCTGGTAATCTGCCAGGACTCTTCTCCGGAGCTTTATGCTTACTGCATAGGAACTACATCCCAAATATACTGGCTCAGTGAGCTGATTTTCTTATGGCTTAAGCATAGTTTAGTTAATTCTGTGTAATAATTTACTGATGTCAGCTATACTGCAGTAGTTATCTGTGTGCAAAGTCCTGGTTTGTAGCAAATATGATGTCACGTAGGTTAACGCTAACCTCTTTGACTGTAGACTAAGCTAAGCTGTTTTAGTACACGCTGGCTGTGGTCTAACAGCACACGTGGCTGCTCTCGCTGCTCAGCTGCTGAATGGTAACTTCTTAAGCCAAGGTATTTTGATCGGCTGCTTGGGTCCTTCTGCCACCATTGAGACCTGGAATCGCTTATGTCAACTGCAGTTGTAACGTCCAAGTTGTCTTGTGTTAATCTGTTTTCCATGGGAGACAGAAAATGTAGATAATGGATGAAACAGGATTAAATTCCTGTAGTGTGTAGCCACTGTTGGTGACTGTGGACTAGTTCGACGGGCTTCACATCTGTGTTAAGTTTCAGAAGACAACATGAAGCTATTATGCAGTTACTACCCACTCCAGGATCTGCACATCAATTAGGAGAGGCTGCTTACTCATGCTCCTCAAAAGTTGTGCCAAAATAGCTATTACATTATGTCAGAGCCCATATTTTCATCCTGAACAATTAATCAGAATATAAACCTTGGTTCTCCTCGGCAGCATTGCATCTAGACCTAGACTTTGATACAGGGTACTTTGGAGCTGTACTGGTTCAAGAGGGCTCCTCTGTAGTTGGCACGTGTCAGGGAAATTATTATGAAACGTGACGTTACTTTTCCAGCAGTATTTCTGGGGAGCTCCAACAACAAAGTGCTCTGTAAACAGCTTTTGTTCTGCATGTTATGACTTATTCTACTATAACACTTAGGATCGCTGCTCAGGACCCAGCATCCCGTGCTGCTGGTAGGTGCTATGTGAGCATGAAGGAAGGCGGTGGGATGCTTCACAGCAGATCTGCAATCTGAGAATAAGACATGAGAAGCAGATGGCTACAGGGGGAAACAATGAGGCAGAGCTGTCAGCGTGATGGGAAGGAGTCCTAGTGCACCCACTGCCTCGCTGCTGTCAAAACCCCAGTCGGCGTCCTGCCCAAGAAAGAGCTCTTGAGACAGACTTGATGGAGGATGGCAGGGCAGGCACGCTTGGAGGTACCTCTGAGGACTTCAATTTGTAAACGGGACAAAGCGCTGAGTGGATGTTGGTGGAGAAATGTGGCACTGTTGGCGACCGACTTGCAGCATTTCTAATCAAGCTTCAGGAGCTTGTGGTTCTGGATCCCAGCCCTGTCTCCTTAGGGACAGGTGGCCGTTCACTATGGCCCAGAGATTCATAGCAGCAGAGCCTCGGACAGGTGTAGGGTCTCAGTGAAGATGTGACATGCCAAGGAAGTGACATCTGTGGAGAAGTGACAACCTGTTGTAACAAAACCAGGAAAATACTGGCTTGACTGATGCTTCTGGTCTTAAGCGGGAACCTGGAGGTCTGTCCCTTGATCTTCCAGACTGTCCTCATATAAGAGCTGCCTGGTAGTGCTGTGCAGGAGCTCCTTTTTCTAAAGAAGAGAATAGGGTCAAATGTAATCACATGAATTATTTGTACAGTGCAACAGACAACCGTCACACTGATGGGAAGGCTAAGGTCTCTTCTGTAATTCTTGATCCTAATTCATGATTTTCTGTCTGTCTTGCCAGATACCTTGTAACGCAGGGAGAACGATAATTCGGAAAAGATGGTGTCTAATAAAAATAGAAGCGCTTGCTCCAACTCCTCCATATGTTAATGGCTGGATTTTCAGGCAAGAGATTCCAGTAAGGTGTGCCAGCAGTCTGAATACCTGCTTGTGCTGTGGCCCTCTTTCCATGAAAAAGCTGTTTGGGTTAGAGACGAGGGTGAAGTCACTGGGAGTGTTTGGTATCTCTGTGAGTTGGAATCAATTGTGCGTGATTTTATTAGAAGAAATGAAGTATCATAATTCCTGAGGTACTTTAGGTTCCTTTAGGCATTCCATCTCGTTTCCATATATTTCTTTGCTATTGGAAACTTCATGGCAAGTGAATAATTTGTCGCTTTGGACGCCATCTGGAAATAGCTAGAGCAGGCTAAATTATACATTGCATCTGATAAAAACTTTACAAGGACCCTTTCTCTGGGGAAAGGGAGGACGGAGGAAAAAAGGTTTAATAGGAAAAACAGACAGAGAGATTAGGGTACAAAAACTACGAAATTATGGTAATGTTTTTGTTCATAGAAAAACATACAGAGAATTTCAATTATGATTGAATGCAAATGCTGAAACATCAAAGTGATGCCTAGCCAATGGCTGTTCTCTTGGTTTATTCTGTCTCCTGCCAGTTAATGTATATAACTTCAAGATGCAGACTACCTTTCCATCATTTGACATGATAGTTACCTGCGTTAAAATAAAAGTAAATGCACACAATGCAGTAGTATAGGTTTGCACCTGGAATTTGGGTACCAGTCGGCTGAGCTCTGGCAGGTTGAATGTCTAATTCCTTCTTTCTCTACTTATTTCAAAACCAGGAACAACTCATCAAAGCTTGGGCTAATGAATCATTGCAAAAGCTTGATGTGTTGGCAGCTACATGCCACCCAGCTTCACACTCTGTTCTGCTGCCATAATTTTAAGAAACTATTGGAACAGCGCCCTTCCCGCTNTTGTACCAAGCTGTTTGGGTAGGCCTTCATATTAGTTCTAGCCAGAGAGCAGGTTTTAGTCAGGAAATCAAAAGCTCGGGTATCATTTACTCTGAGTAGATAAATGAGCTACTTAATCCAGAATTGATGAAAAAAGCTCATCTGAGTTGGGAGAACCCAGTCAAAGACATGAAAAATCTCCTGAGTCCATAAGCAAGAGCTGTATGGGGCTTTGCTTTACATGGGGTATTAGTCATTATCCTGTCAGTCGTGTTTATTAGTTTGAAATAGTGTTGATTTAGAGGTGTCTCATACCAAGCTGTGTTCATCTTTGCATGTACAGGAGGCTTGTTTATTTTGCTAATGTATTAGTTCAATTAGATTAACTGAAATCTGTACTTCATCAACTATTTGTTGTATTTTATTTGGCTCAAAAAGTCCACGTCATGATGTACTTCAGTGTATGTGTTAAAACGACTTAGTCTCATACTTCTAAAAGGCTGCCTGTCTTTGGGGGAGCAGAGGTCTTGTGAGGGTGCCCTGCTCCCCTCGGTTTGGCAGAGGGGTCAGTAGGCGTTTGTAATTTCAGCAGAGAAGTAGTGGGGAGTTACCTAGGTGAATGATCCTCTCCTGACTGGGTACTTGATGGACCTTTGGTTTCTCACCCCCATCCCTGCAGCACCTCGAGCCTTTGCTGCCTGAAGCAGACCGCGAGTCCCATTGCGGGTGAACCTGGCCAGAGGAAGAGTTTCCATTTTACAGCGGGGTGAAGCCAGGGACCGTGTTTTATCTGAAAGTTGTGAATCAGGCCTCTCCTGCAAATCCAGAGGAACAGTCCCCTTCTCCAAGAACTTAAAACCTTTTCCAGTATTTGAAAAGTTGCCTGGTCGCATGTGCTAGGGCTCCTGCCTTTTCTTTTTTGCCATTTCTGCAGTATCGGGAAGAAAAAATAAATCTGTAATCCAAGTAATATTCTAAATATAGAAGTGCTAGTTTACAAATGAGAAATCTTTCTGATGGCTTCAAAATGGGTTTTGTAATAAAAGGAAATGTATTTGACACTGCCAGAATTTACAGTCCCACCAGAGGCTTGTGAAATAACTGCGATACCAAACATCCTGGGCTGTAATGGAGCTTGTTGACACGTACGGGTTACTGAAGGGTATTTCTGGCTGTTGCCATGAGGATTGGTTCGTAGGAAAAAATACTTTCTTTGCGACTACTGTAGGGCCCCGTCTGTACCATCAGCTTTTAAAAAGAGCTTTTTAATAAAAGGTGATTAAAGAAGGAGCTGTCTTTTAAACCGGGTGTCAGAATATGGCCCCTGAAAGCCAGGAAGAGCAGGAGGCTATGAGGAAGTCTGTTGTAAGTGGTACAGACTAATACTGGTTTTGGCTGTTCAACTGACTAGAAAACTGTTTTGCTGGAGTCCTGCAGCTTGCAGGCTTCTTTTGTTTGGTTTATTTGTTTTTTTTTTTTGTGTGTGGTTTTTGTTGTTCTTTTCTTTCTCCAAAATCCTTTCAGGCTTTGACCTCTCTACAGCTACTCTACAAGTAAATGTTCCAGTTATTCCCAGGTGGGATAACGACTTTTTCATGTGATCATTTATGAAGTAAAGGTTGCAGAAAGGTGTCGTAGTGGTCTTCAGGTGGTGTCAAACACAGAGACTACTCTCAGCCATGTGGTGAGGTGAGGTTTCAGCTACAGATTCAGAGGTGAAGTTTTCCCTGCTCGTTATCTCAGTTTTTTCACTACGTCTGAGCCTTGTACTGCATGAATGGTCTTACTGCCTTTGACAGTACTTCATTTGTAGCAGTTATTGACTGGTGCATCCAGGGATCCAGTTCTGTTTGGTACATAGAGGCATAACCATAAAGAAGAAATTAGAAAGCATGTACTTTGCCATGATTTCTACTTGGTCTAACTTAGGAGGCACTGATGGTAGGGGGGAGAGAGCAACCTTCTGCCCAGCTTCTTGTAGAGTCCAAAAATAAAATGCTATGGGAGGACTTAAATAAAATAGCTGATGCTTTAAAAAAAAAAAAAAGGTATGTCTGCAATGACACATTTCCCTGCCAAAACTTAGTCCCTACTGTTCCCCTACCAAAAGTTAGTTTTCAGATTGAAATAAGGTGGTTAAAAGAAGTATTGAAGTTCGATCAGTAAAATTGTCTTATTAAAATGGGAAACTGGGGCTCTGATGTTTCGTTCTGTCTTCAGACCAAGTTTCCCATGTCATTCACTGCCACGCTTGAGGCTTGCACCATATTATTTTCATCTGCAGGTCTCTTAGGGGGTTTCAGTTCTTGTCTATGAGTCTTATGTTGCCTGTGTGAGGGGATCAGAAGGTGGAACTCCATGGTACACTGAACACTAAGGATTTGCTTTAATGTTTCGCTTAAGATGAGCTCCCCATGCTGAGTGACAGTGGTTTAGCCAGCAAGAAAAGGCATGGTTTTCGGCCACGATTAGGCCTGTGACTCTGTAACCTGTTTTTGTGGGAGATTGGGATTTGCTGTGCCTTTCGCTGTGCTTCTAATTTGCAGGCTTCTGATGCCTGCACACCCCTGGCTATTGTTGATGAGCCATGCGCTAGTGACCACCGCTCCAGGCTCTGCTTCTTATCAGTACACAATGAAAATACCTCCATGAGCTCTCAGAGATGTTTCAGGTTACATAAACCAGAATTTAAAATAGTGTCTTTTTCACAACATTTGGAGCACGTGTTTGTGAATATAAATTTTCAGCGCAGTGCCAGTAGAGAGTTAGTTTAACAGATGCAGAACTCTGTTACTAAGAATAGTTTCTGCAGTTATCTCCCCACACAAATTTTCTCCTCGGGCATTTGCAATGTGCTTATCAACACTGCAGAAGATCATATGCATGTTCAATGTTTTTGCAGAAAATAGTCTGCAAGCTTTCTGCTTTCAGGATCTATCGAAAGTGTGCTCTTCTGAAGCCACGCTGAGTTTCAGCTGATGAATCAGAATTCTGCATGGAAGGATTTGGGTACAAACACAACAAGGAAATATAGCAATATCTTTTATATTCTTTTTTTAATTTTTTTTTTCTTGCTTTCCCTTGGTAAACAGCAACACTTGCTGGCAAGAATGGGAATAACAGATCAATCTCCTTATTTTCAGTTGTTGCATTCATGTTTGTTAGTCATCTAGCTCTTTTCCAGCTGTTACCCAGTGGAGGATTTACCGAGTGGGGAGGAAGATATATTATGTCTTGGCAGAAGATGCAGACTCCTTCCTAATAACATTAAGGCCATAAGAGCACCTGAAGTCAAATCTCGGCTTTATTTGTTTGAATGAAACCTGAATTCTCAGAGTTTTCCCACTAAAAGAAATAAAGTGCTGTCATGAGTTAGGCAAACAGAATTTGGTCCCCAGTTAGCACATGAAATTGTATTTAAACAAGAAAGAGTTAATTGAAGGTTGCCTGTTCCTCATATGCTAAGCAGCAGAACTTTTATAGGGTGTGAAACTGTGGTTATTAACCATAGTTAATGGGGATTGTCTCATTCGTTACCATACACTGTTAAGAGTAACTGTTGGCTACTCTCTGTTGAAGCAATGCTTTTGTTGCCAGTCAGGTCAGGAGATTTGCTTCATTAAAAAAAAAACCAAAAGACCTGGCTTGGTATATTAGTAGTCATTGAAGGTGAACATAAAAGAAATACAATAGGAAAAACATACTGAAAAGAAATGCAGTTTGTAAGGTAGTTGAGTGCTTAATTCCTTTTGTTATCAAACAGAAGTTAAAGTGTCCACACACAATGAAAATATGGCCTGGAGAAAAGGAAGAGTCAAAACTAGCAACAAGACTTTGGGTCTGCTAAGGTAAAGCTACAAAGGGGAAAAATGGGGCGAGGGGGGGAATGAAAAATAACTGATTTCAGTGGAGTTTAGGGGAGCTAACTTGATTTGCCCTGATGTCCTTTCTGGGTCACATCCATCTGGCAGGTGGCAATGGAACATGGATGCTCTGTATCAGGTGCAAATGCTGCGGATTTACTTGTCTTCTGTCTGTTTTGATGTCCAGTAACTTATCAATGTTTATAATTTTAAATAAATGTTGGTGTTGTGGTTATGCATCTTTCTGGTTTTGTGCATGTTTTAGGTTACATCGTTAGATTGCATTGTTTCTTGTGCATGGGACAACACGGTCCTGAATCTTTGGATGATTTTTTTTTTTAAAAAAGTGCGAGTTTCTGTAAAAGTGTATGGAATGATACGTATTGCATTGCTCAGGAAAAAGAACCCTTTGTATGTGGCATAATTCTCCTGTGAACGTCACTACTGTCGCATCGATGCTATGGGATTGGCAGAGCTGGATGCACTTGGCTAACTCTGAGGCAAGAGAGCATCTGCTAGAGTGAATGCAGCTCTCCATGCTTTGGGAATAGCTGTGTATTTAATGTATTTGATAATAGCTGTTGTGAAGGATGGTGGCATTGATGGTATGGTCTGTAGTGGCAGTTCTCATTTTCTTAATCCAGGGTTCGTTTTGTCGCCATCACCAGCTGTGGTGGGTCCAACCTCCCTGGGAGTTGTCCCTTCCCCACCCCAGTGGTTTCACTGAGATCTGGAGTTTTCAGCAATTTCAAACTTTTTCCAAAGGTGGCGTTTCTCTTACTCAGGTTTTACAGGCTACAATATTTGGGGTGCAAGCATTCCTTAAACATGAGGGGGAAAATAATCTGTGCTGGCGTATTTACAAGATTCCCTAAACTTGGAGCTACTACTCCAAGCCCAGCTCTAAGAGTTACAGTAGCCCCTTTCCTCACCTAATGACTGCCAATGTGTAAATCCACCTCTCTAGCCCGGGTTTGTCTCCTAAATAATTTAAAAAAATGTTGTTGGGAGAAGAAGCCATAGCCAGACCAAGGAGCCTGGAGCCTACTGTCGCATACTTTGCTTGCCTGTACCTGGGGGCAAAACCGATCCCTGAAGTTCTGTAGGACTTCCCCCTTGAAACAGGGAGTGGAAATATTGGGAGGCAAAGGAAAGCTTGGGATTTTCCATATCCTTCTGCTTAATTTAAAACAATGATTGTGACAGCCAAGGGAGACCGTTTATCTGTTCAGTTATGCTATAGGCGTTGCCTCTTCTCTTGCCAAATACCTTTGAGGATGGGAAGAGACAACAACATAGTCCTTCTCAAAACCTAAGAAGAATGTACGTCGTTAAAAAGTAATAAACTTCTTTTAAATTTAAGAGTCTGCTGAGCCTGTGCTGCCATTTATACCTAGTAGAAGAGAGTAGAGATAGTAATAGAGTTCAGGAAAAAAGCTGTTAATCGATGAGTATGTTACATATTTATTTTCTGTCTTCTGGAGAAGGCCACTGTGTGTGGCTTTGTCCTTCCAGTAGCTGCGGTGGCCTGTACGATAGAGTGCTGTGTGCTGTAGGTCTGAGATAAGTGTTGGAAATCTGCATGTTTATTTTTGAAACATGATACAAATGTAATAACTTCTGACGATCAGCTATAGATTAGCAAATACTTGGTGAGTCATACATTCCCCTTGCTGCTTTTTTGTCTTTAGCATGTCATAAACATTTAGGAAAGCTCATTCATCCCAGGTAGGCGTGAAATCAATCTTTGATGCATAGGACTGTGACTCAGGGAGTGGAAACAAAAAGGCCACTTGGTGTAATGTCTGCTGCTATCCTCTTGCCAAATGCCTCGAGCAGAGGGGGAAATCTCTGCTGTAGTTTGTTTGGAAGATGCTTTGAAGATTATGGATCTCTTCCATATAGTGTACACCAATTAAATGTGATTAGGAGTGTTGTAGGTAATAGCTCTGCTATGAGGATGAAAAGAAGATGAGAAAGATGAATAGCACAGGATATGAAGGTATTGGCTGGATATGTGAGGGAAGGTGATGGGGTATTGGGAGTCCTGGGGAACGAGGCAGCGGGGACGGTCCGGCCTGACAGGAGCTTTGTCTGGAGGGTTTCTAGGGCAGACGTCAGGAACTGGCTGGGAGCTGATATCAAGGTAAGTTTCTGCTTAATCTTCTTGCTCTGTCTGCTGTCCCTCTCTTTGTATATGTGCCTTTGGCCCTTCTCATAGAGTAAGTGGGACCACATCTGTAGACGACCCTTTGGTCTTCTGTGCAGCACAAAAGGGAACTCGAGCCTTCAGGCTCTGTCTCTTGTCCATTCTTTCTTGCTTGAAATTAAGTAATATATCTTTAGCTGTGAGAAATTGACTTATCCTTTCACATCCATCTGCTGTCCGCTGGAACCCAGCAGTTCCACCAGGCTCCCCATCCCTTGCTTCCCATACTTGCTCATTCATCCTGGAGGGACTTCTGTCTGTTGGTAAAGTTAACTGGCTGCCATAATATCATAGATGTCCTTCACCTTCTCCGCTTCCCACCTTGGAAGTCACTGTTGTAGATTTGTCTCGTGGTACAGCACATCTGCTTCTCCTTCTGGAAGCTTTTGCTGTGTGCTTATCCACCTTGTCCAACAGAGCACTGTTTCATGATCATTATCCTCGTGAGCTTTTTAAAACGGTCTTATTAATGAACTGTGCTCTAAGTTGAGAGACTGGCAGTGAGTTGGTGTCATGTTTTTAGGGCTGTCTCGGTGGCTCACAGGAACCTCTGCAGTGTTCCCAGAGGATGACACCCTACTCCAGTGTTTGCTAGCACCGGCACAGATTATAACCAGCCTCTTGCACCCTGGCAGTGTAAGGCTGATGGAGCAGCTTTCGGGATGCTCTTGCGTGCTGTGTGTGTTTGAGCAGTGTTGATGTTCCTGTAATTTGCACTGGGTGGACAAACAGGCTGCTTATTGCTCCTGTGATTGCCCAGGAAATGTTCTGTCAACTCCACCCTTTTTCCTGCTGTGTAACACTTCCCTCTGATCCGGTGTGCGAGCTAAGCTGGAGAGAGGAACAGAGGCCTGGGTGAGTCATCTCACAAAGCTTTTACAGCAGGTGTCTCACTGAATCTGCTTACCTTGCTTTCTTTTCTCTCGTGGGTCTTTTTCTGCTCTATCTCTTCAGTTTCTTTGGGTTGTTCTTTGACGAGATGCTCTTAATAGAAACAGTCTCGTTAGCTCATTTTTTCCATCTGTCTCTGTCTTCCATTCTTTCCCTCGAGACCTCTAGCTTGCCAGCACAGGGGGTAAATTGGCAGGTAAAGATGATCTTGAGATGCTTTCTGCTGCAGCACTTCTTACGGCAGCGTTACATAAAATCAACTGCACTTAGGGAAAACGAAGGGGAAGTTTCAGCAGAGCAGTGCCTGGGGAGGAAGGAGAGGGAAGACTACGAGCTTCAATGCTGTTTCAAGTAAAATTGTGTGCCTGCTGGCCTTGTTGCATCAAAATGAGGTGACCATTAACTTCAACATGGAAAAAGTATTCCTCCTTCCTGACTATTTCTCCTTCCTTCAAAGGGAGGAAGAGATCCATGGTAGGAATTGGTTGTTCTCTTATTGTCGTTATTAAAAAAAGACAAACCAACCCCTTTGGCTGGCATCTATTGTAGGGACCGCTGCTGTCTCCTGTGCACTTTTGTCTCCCCCCGTGTTACTTATGTTGTCTGACTTCTATAATAAGTTTCTCGGGACATGAGTGGTTATGTTTGCTATTTGTGTAGTGCTGTTTGTACAAGATGCTGGTTGATGTCAACTGTTCCTGGGTGCTGTGGCAGTGCAAACAAATAATTAAGTATCTTATATGTGGCAGGCAGAGACTTGGTGTATATATGAGTGAAGGTGCACAAACCCTGTGATACGCTNGGGGGGGGGGATGTATAAAAAGCTCAAGTTTTGTGACTGATAAATAAGCTGGTTTTGGGTAGGGGGACAGAGCAATCCCGCCCACAGTGGGTAAAATACCCAATATACTGCTGAAGGGAATGTAGCAAAATAGACGCTTCTGGGTATGGGTTACTCTCTGTTGGAATTGCAGAAGCAAGTCATTCAGCAGCTGGTTTGTTTAGTGCTTTCAAATGTAATTGTAACTTTTAATGCAGATGGGCAAAACCTTTACCCACTTAAACAATTAATTTCATTCAGATGTGTATAGTAGAGTAAATTAATGCTTTTGATCATAATTTTTTTTTTATCTAGTCTGAAAGAAAGCTGTAATAAGAGATGCCTCCAGTAAGTCCTTTTTGACTTGGGCTACTCTTCAGCTCCTCCATCACTGGGAGAAATGTTGTATGGTTTCTTTTTACAATGTAAATATTTAAGGGGAACATAACTTCTTGGTGGAAACTGTCTAATTAAAAGTATTAGGAGCTGTGTTTATTTATAAGATGTATGAATAATTATTACTCAAAGTCTGGGTATTATTTTCTTGGGAAGTCCCTCATTAGAAACTCTGCATCATCAAGCGTGAACTGGACTGTTACTTAACTAGTTTCGGTTCACATCTGGGCAGAGACGTAAGGAAAAACTGCAGAGGCAAATACAACACGCTGTGAATGAGAAAGCAAATCTTCCAGCATCCCAGATAATTTTCATAATTATTTTTCCTTGTTGTCTGGAACTTAAGCACAGCCAGTGCTTAGCTGCTTGTGCAGTGAAATGTTAAGCATATGGAGTGTTGTTCTGGGTGCTGCTGGGAGGGAGGGAGAGAGAACTCAGGGAGGTGTGTGTGTGCTTCCTCCCCTCACCCTGATGCCAGCGCTGCTGGAGATCTCTAAACCCACCGAGTACCTCCCACCAGACTGTGTACCCTCAGTGCAGCTCTGCTTGGGTTGTACATCCAAGTATTTGGCCTCTCGCCATTTTCTTTGGAACAGGGACCATTGTTTGTACCCGGACAACAGCGGCTGTGTTTTCCAATTCAAAAAACTCCTTATAGAAGAGGCCTTTATCATCATTCTTACTTTGCAAGTGTGGAAATAGAAAATGGAGCAACTTCCCTTCAGGTGATGTAGATGAGCAGCAGTCAGGAACAGAGCCCTTGTCCTTGCCAAGTCCTGTAGTTATTGCATCTGATGTTAGTGTCACCAAGCAAAACTCTCCTGTGAGCTTCTGAAAATAAGAGCTTATTGCAAAATGTTGCAGAACATAAACAACCCTTCCTTCTGTGTGGACAGAGCTAGCTTAGTTGCAATTACTGATAATCATGGCCTTAAGCTACTGGCAGTGATATTCTTGGACAGATCGGAATAGCTCAGTAGTCAGTGCTGGAGCTACAGGGTTGGAGCGACATGGCAGACAATAATAATACATACAATAGACTACTTCTCATCCGTCAGGTTACTGGAGAAAGAAGTTCCTGCACTGCCTGCTCATGGCCAGGGCTGGGAAGTGGTCTCCTGCATGGTCCCATGCGCTGGGAGTGAACTCTGACCAGCTCACTTCTTGAAGTTGTCATTTAGTTTTTGTTACACAATACTTGTAGCTTTGACTTTTCCTTAAACAGAACAAAACCAAAATCCTTTGGGGGTTCTTGTTCTTACTTTCTCAATTCTTCAATAGTTGTCTCTCTCTTTTTTTTTTTTTTTTTTTTTACTTCTTTTTTTTTAAGAGCTGATGCTGTTCTTGGACCCATAAATTTGCATCTCTTGCCCCATTTGTCTTTCTCCACATACACCCAGACAAGTATTCTTCCATTCTTACTACGATGATATTTTGTCATGCTCTCCATGCTGTTTTCTGGCCCTGTCTTTCCTTCTCACTTACCTCACCTGCCCTGATACCTGGCTCCTACCTTGCTCATGCTGTGGTCTCCACCTGTGCCATATCCCTTGGGATCGTTCCTTGCCTGCTGACTGTTGACCTGACACCTTCTCTGCACCTCTGTTTTTCTTGCGTTTTCCTTTGTCCTCTTCTCCTAAAGAAGGCCTCTTCTACGACATCCTTTCTTTTGGTGTGAAGACCTCCACTTCCTTCTCCCATCTGTCCCCTCCCTGTACCATTGAAGACTAAATGAAACTTCTGTACCTTCCTGCCTAATAGCCTGGTCTTGATTCTTTGTATTTTCACAGCACAGTGTAATCCCAGTTATACCTCTCTACTTCGTAGTGTTTTGTCCAGCACAAATGCAAGGATGATACCCAAACCTCTTGTTTTGTGAATTTACTTAGCTTGGGTAGGGCAGGAAAGGGCAAGAAAAGGTAGGAAAGTAGGTAATACAGAAACCACAAATGGTAGTATTAGTTACAGATAGAGGTTGCAGGAAAAGGAGAGCCCACTTTCTGTATCGATACCTTCCGTATTAAGGACTTTTTTTATCCTCTAAGTATTTTTCAAACTGGCCATTCCTGAGACGAGACTAGGATGGGAGAGCATGCACTTGTGGCAGGACATGAGTTTGCTTTGGGTTCGGGATTGCTTTTTATCCTCTGACTATCCATTAATCCTTATGTCCACGGTCCAAACAGCCATAATGTGCGCTTTGTAGCTTACATCTCACTGTGATTTATTTTTGCGTATTTTGCGTATTTACTTAGAATTGTTTGCTTCTGTGTAGTGGGGTAACTAGAATTTAGAATGAAGGCTGTACTGCATGACATTGGTGATGTTAAAGCCTCACTATGCCCCTCTCATGGAGGAATTCAGATGTGGTGACTTGATTTAGCATGTTCCTATCATACAATAAAGGAAAAGTCGCCAACTGGATTGGAAGTGGTGGCTTGATTGCGTTAGGATTTTTCTTTTGTGTTCGTAAATGATTAGTTATTTCCTGTCTCCACACCCCCCTTCTCCCCAAAACTAACGAATTTTAAGCAGGGTTGGCTTCGTATCTAAGAACTGGGCTTCTGCAAAATGTAACGAAAAGGAATCAACTACTATTTTTATGGTTCAATTATTAGTTCATAAGAAATCTCAGTTGTTCCAAATATCAGCATTTTTCTTGGTTTATACAACCAATGGCATGTGAAAAATCTCTGCATTGCTAATGATGATCCATCTGTTGACGTGCTACTGGAACAGCAGTGCACTTAATTATATTTTAGATTTGGTCAACCATTGAGCAAGTGTTTTCTTACAGTTTGGTAGTTTTCTTTAATCGTGTGAGAAAGTAGATGCCAGAACTGGTAGACCTGGAATATAACTGTGCTGACCTCACAGGAGAGAAGTGGCTTTGTCCAGTGTCCGGTCTTTCTTCTTGCCCTGCTTCTGTCTTGTGTGAGAAACGCCAAAACCAAAAAATTGTATTTCAGAGCTTGGTGGTGGTCTGAGTGGTGCTAGGTGTGAGCACCTAGAAGCCTAATGAAGAATTTGTCTGTTTTCCTCCCCCAAGTGTTTCTGTTCATCTAATGAAGTAGTCTCCTTGTAAACTCTTGAATTGCTCATATCCTGTGATCATCATGGCTGCAAGAACTTCACTTTTTGTTATTGCAAGTATATGACTTTTGATGTTTCAGGCGAATGGGTTTGTTCATCAGCTGCTCTTAGCAAGTACTTTGCGGATGCATCCCGCAGTCATCTGTCCTCGTTTCTTTTGTATTTAGGGAAAGCAAAAGAGCTGTACTGAACACTGTTAAGGTTGACCAAGGGTGGTCTGGGCCATCTGCTTTGAGTCTCTGTTGAGTTCTGGCCCAAGACCTTTAGACAATGGCTTTTCTATGTGGATGCTTGAGTCCAGCTCATGTTTCTGCAGCCTGTCATCCTGGGCTTGGGGTGAGGGGTAAGAAAGACCAAGCTGGAAGAACAAAAGGGAAGGAGAGAGAAGGGCAGGCAACATTCTGTCTTGAAACTTGTAGCCTCACTTATGGAGGTGATCAGAGAAGTGGGGGCACCTGTCTGATTTTCGGAGACCGGTCACACTGACTTTTCCAAAATTGAGGAAGATGGTGACTAAGATCTGTTCGCTAAACCTGTAGCTGTAGCCAGCATGCTGTCTTTGTGTGGTGGTGGCGGCTTTTCCTGAAGGCCTCTGGAGGCACAGTGTTCATTGCGTCTTGGTTGAGCACCTGAGGGAGTACAGCACCTGGAATGGCTGAATCGTGGCCCCACCTCATGCGTGGGGCGTCTCATGAAAAGCTGAAAGAAACAGTCTCCTACGGACCAAATGCTCAGCCTTACATTGAGGACAGGGTGGACACAGAAACTAGAAAGGGGCCATTTCTGCATCTCTGAAAACAAGTGCAGCAGCACCCCTCCTGCAGCAATTTCTGGTGGCTCCTGCCAGGAGCAGACCTCTTATCTCAGCTATAATGTTATTTCACCAAATGTGAAGCTTTTTTTTTTTTTTTTTTTGGGTGTGAAATATCCCAAACTGTTAGCTAGGCTTCTTTTGGGAATACTTCAAATTTGGGCTTATTTTTTTCCTGGGAAGACTAAGGAATAAACCAAATTATTTGAATGGGTTTTATTTCTTTACCGTTTTTTGGTCTATTTGGAATTATTTTAAATGAGCTTCAGTAACATGGTGCTTTTATTTGTTATAAAATAATGAGCAGATTTACTCCAGGTCTGACTTTGCTTGCCCAAGGTAGTTTACCCTAAAATGGATGAACACCTCTCTGAGTGCAAGACCCATACTTTAATTTTCCCTAAAGCTAGACTGCTGCTACTGGAAGGTGTTATTTATCATGGGAATGGCCATCCTTTGGGAGCAATCTTTTCTGTCTTCAGCAAGAAGTTTAACTTTTGTTTCTGCCTGAAATTTGAACCCTTGCTAATAACATGGTGAATGTCCTTTTGTTCTGAAGTGTGTATTGGTTGCAAGAAGGATGCTGGAAGTTTTGTGTGACACTGCACCCTAAGTAGAGATCAAGCAGCTAAACTGAAGTCATCCATTCTTTATTTTCCAACATTTAGGCACTATTTATTATCTCTGTCCTAAGCCTCTCTGTCTCGTCTCGTCTTTTACGTAGTAATTAATACTTACATTCTGGTCAACAGCAATGCACCTGAAATCAGAGTCAAGTGCTGGGATGCTGGTGTCTCCCCTCTACCCACTGTCGCTCTGTGCAGTGTGCTCAGCAATTAACCAGAGAGATCATGAATGTTTTCTTCGGAAGTTTTGGGAAGACTTGCTGGCAAGATGTATGTGCTGCAGTGCCCGATAGCTTGAATGACACTGCCAGATGGGCTGTATGCTCAAGTGGCTCTGACCACTGGCCGGGTCATTGCGTGTCTAAAGGCTTAGTCACTTTTAGATTAAGTTTTTGAAATAACTTTTTTTTCTTTTAGTTTACCAAACAAAGCTCACTGAATTATTCTAAAATTGATGAAATATTGTTTGTTCTTAGTCCAATAGAAACAGTTTCAAAAATGTTTGGAGAAGTATTTCTCAGCATCTGCTTTGGTCTTTCTGTTGATCTGAAATTGCATATTAATGTGGTGATGGACCAAGGCTGCTCTCTGAAATAGATAATCTAATATACCCTCCACTACTATGCTCAGTCAGTGTGTGTGTTTCCTTTAAAATGCTACAAGAAGCACAAATATAGCTGGAGCACCTAGTCTGGAGTTAGGGACAAAAATAAACATGACATTATTATATTAGACTTGGACAAAGTTCTAACTGGCGGCATGCTTTGATAACTTTGACATCTAATATTTTTAAGCAGACTTTAAGGTTCATAGGCTTTGCTAGTTTGGTGGCTAAGCTTTTCTCAGTCCTGCTTTTCACTCTGAGGTTCTTGGTTTGGTGTCTGTATCCTTCTCTAAAGCCTGCTATTGCAGAAAGCTATGGTTGTGCTTTTCCCTGGTCATACAAAAGTGGTGGTTAGACACAACGCTGCCATCTGTAAATGCCTTTTTTTTTTTT
>VZSZ01011752.1:119743-150563 GCA_013398815.1 Ibidorhyncha struthersii
CCCGTCCCGCCAGCTCGTTCCTGGAGCGGAGTCGGAGCTGGCGGCGGTGTGCCGGCGGGAAGCCGGGAGCTCAGCCTGCCAAAGCACCTTTGCCTTTCTGAATTCGTAAGCACCGTGATGTTGCATACCACAGAGCTCAGTTCTGCATTTGGGCTTAAGTTTGTGCAAAAAGTGGGAATGTCTCTGTTCAGAGTTTTTTTTTTCAATTGAAGTCTTAAGAGCTAAAGTGAAGGAGCACAAAACCTGATTGTTTTTATTTTTTTGTAAGGGACGCGCCTTCAACAAGCCTGAGACTGCTCTGCATCGTGTTGATCCACAGAAATTGTTCGAGAGACCTGAGCCTAAGCTCGTATGGGAAACGGCACTGGATCAATGAAAGAAAACAATCAGCAATGTGCATTTTATACAAGCATTTAAACTTTTTTTTTTTTGGTTTTGTTTAGTAATAAAAGGAACAAAGCTATTATTAGTGACCATGGGCTTGGGAGTTTGCTAAAGCAGCAATAGTTACTCATCTGTTTTCATTTGCAGAAGTATTCTAACAAAGGCAGCCACAAATGCAGCAGCGGGGTTAGGAGGTGGATGGTAGGAGTGGAAGTGCAGTTTCTGGAAGCCGGTGCTTACTAAGACCTTTCTGTCTAGTCTTGGTTTCGTGGCCATCAGGAGCACAGTTCCCGGTGAGCTCTTGCCTTGCTGGATTGCAAAGAGACAGAATGATTCCCCTGGGTAAGTTCTCCGTCCTTTTTTCCTCTCTAAGCTGCAGCAGAGTTGTACAGAGCGATTGTGACGTCTGGTGCAAGCCCGGGGTTGCGTTTGCACGTCAGCTCCTGCAGCTGCCTTGCGGGAGGTGGAGAACAAAGAGTGTTGTACGATTTTTTTTTTTTTCTGCCCTCTCCCCTCCCAGCCCAGGTAGGAATAAAATTAAGAAATTATCAGACTTAACAACAAAAGACCCAAACTCACACAAGGTGGCAAATATTTCCTTGCTCGTTTCTTTTTCCTTCTACAAAAGCCTAACAAGCATGCACGAGACGTTTGTGTGTGCTTTAATGTTCAGCCAGCTGGTCCATGGTTCGCTCCATTGCAAACGCCATGGACTGCAGAATTGATGCTGTACGCTGTGGGGTCGACGCTGCCTTGCGATTGCCGTTTCGGTGCTGTTTTCTCAGCTGCAGGAAGGGCAGGCGAGTTTTCAGCTGAAAATGCTGTAGTCAAATACCGGCTGCTCCAAAAGAGCGTTAGTCTGTGGGAAGTAAGAATGAAATGCTCCTATTGATTTCCTTGGGATTGGGACTGTGTCCCAGCTAAATTTGGTTACCATGTGCTGAATGAATGTATGCTTGAATTTAATATTATAATTAAATGCTTAGGGGAAGTTTGCTGTCTAATAATCTCATTAAAATCAGCCTCTTTCTCTTCCCAGTCCTGCAGCAGTTAAGAGTCTGACTTTACAATTGGAGTTTAAATCCTAAGGTTACTAGGACAAATACCACAAGAAATATCTTGAATAAGTAATGTAAGCTTTCTGAAGTAACTTTCAGAAACTGCTGTTTGCTTAGATGTCTGTATGCTGAAGATACAGACTTAAAACCATGGAAGATCTAAATGGAAAGGAAGGATGGAGAAGGAAAAACTCTTGTTTGTAGGTAGAGATCTGTTGGGGTGGCTGAGCCACAGCATAGAAAGTTCCAAGTATTTTTCTAGAGTCTGAAATGATAGTGTCTGTGGTTTTTAGATAACAGATAAGCAAAGGAGGAATAATTGGGCTGCTTTATCGGGCTGCTTACACAAAGTTGAAATTTAGCATGATAGTTGAATAGAAGGTCTTATCTGTATTTACGGTTATTAATGGTCAGAAACTGCCATTTAAGAGTGTAGAATAAGTAATTTGTGTTTTAATAAAATTGTAAATACATATTTTTCCTGGCTTTTATACAAACATTTTTTCAAAAACCATACCTTCTCTCTTTACTACATGAAATAATATTTTATTTTCAGATGCCAAGCTTTTGGGAGTAGACTGGATAGAATAGGGAAAATGTTGCACTCGGTAATAGAGTTACACAAGGCATTTAGTAGGGCTTTTTTATGTTTAGGAGTGGGGTTTTTTAAAAAAAATTTTTAGTCTTCCCGTTTTCTTTTTTCTTTTTAATAAAGGTTTTGCAAGGACAATAAAATATGTAGACATAAAAGTTTGAAATGACCTGGCACTAAAGGGAACAAAGCAACCTTCACACTATTGAAAAGGGATTCTGCGCATAAAACTTCGGTTTGCTTGGTTTTCCTCCACAGCAAACACATTTTTGAAGTTTACTTTGGCAGTAATTCGTACCACCATTATGTTAAATAGGAGTGGAAGGATGTTTCCAAGCAGCATGTTGTTCTATTGCTGTGCACAAATGCAGTTTTAAGTCTATTTTCTGTAGGTACTTTGGTTGGTTGGTTTGTTTGTTTGGTTGGTTTTTTATTTTTGTTGTCTTCTCATGGATCTATAGGTTCCCAAACTCATTGGAAATAGTTATATTTACCTTTTAATTGAAATGAAGAAAGTATATGATTTGGCCATTCTGGCTAAAGCTGACTGTTTAAATTTTTATGCATACGAATTGTTAACCAATACAGGGTGGGTCCCATTGTGCACTTATATATTTGATTTGTTAGTTCTGAAGAGTTTTATTGCACTTAATTTTGAATGAAAAATTATGAAGATGGACTTTGGTATAGACAATTTTAGCAATTTTCTGCCAATATCAATTTTTGTCTTGCTGCTGTAGTTATGGTGAAAAACATTGTTACAGGAAAGCTCCTGGAGGGTGGTACATGGACAGCTGGTAAAGTGATGCCACTGTTGAATAATGCAGTGACAAAACATTGTATTAGTTAGAAACGGGGGGGGGGGTTTAAACTGCTGCAGCTAAATCTAGAACATGCTGGCCAATTTCTGACAAAACTGACTTCTTTAGGTTTTCTGGAGCATAGCCTCTGCGTACGTGTTACCCCAGGGAAGCAGGATTGGGGGTGCACCTTTTTGTTTAGGGGGAGAGTGCCAGCACAGGAGAGTGATGTTGGAAAATGGGTCTTATCTGTGAGTTATGCCTGTAGTAACGTGTCCTTACAGTAATACATTAGGAGTTGCCATGGGTGATTTGGAGTGATTTGGGGATTTTCGTGGCTTGCTTTCATTTTGAGGATGCTACTTCTCAGTTTATTTTCCTTAGGCTGTGTTGAAAGGGCCACAGTCTTCTCCTAGAGGTGAATCAGACCGTTCTTAGTAACTTCAGTCTGTTACTTGCACGTGGGCATGGAGAGGGCTTTTCACCCTCTCAAACTATGATCTTCTGCATTCACTGGAATCTCAGTAGCCTTTTATTGCCCTTTTTTATGGCAGTATATCAAGGTTTTCCTTAAATAAGGAAGGATACAATTTACCTGAAGTATTAACTGTAAGACTTTTATTGCTTGTAAGACCGTTGGTATCAGCCTTGAGTGCCTCCCTTGCTGGCGCTTGCTAATACTTTCCTTTCCAATCCTGTTGCAGGCCACTACACTAGCAAGGTCTTGGACCTGTTTAAAAACCAAAACCCTTTGGCCTGGGAACTACATTATTCTAGCTGACTTTGCAGTTCCCAGTTTACCTGATGCTGGTTCTGCAGAGGCATGTGGTGGGATGGTGGGTTTTTTTGGTTGGTTTGGTTTAGTTTTTTTTTGCCTAGGGCTTTTTTGCTCGTTTCAGGGAATTTTTGAATCCCAGTCTGGAAAGATTTAATGTGCTGGCTTTTTAGTAGTACTAACCACTTGTTTGGTTTCTAAAAACTCATACATAAGTGCTCAAATATTAAAGACTTCAGTTTCAAACAACTTTATATGTAGACTTAATCATTAGAACATATTATGTAATGCACTTGATCTGCATTTTTTTTTGTCAATGGAACATTTTCAGCTTAACATTGCTGTGTGTTTTGTAGATGGTCTCTGCTTTCCCCCAGTTATTTTTTTAAAACACTCTTGCAGCCCTAACTAATGTAAATGTCTTTGGAAAGTGCTTGCTCTGCCAGACAGGAGGGTGTTTTTCAGGTTGCATGCTTTGGTTTTGTGTACTTCTTAATTATTACTTTTTTCAGAATAAATTAGACTGTATTGAAAGAGCACCGGAGGCTGAAGTTCTTTGTTCCCAGGCTGGGAGTAACATGGTTAGTGAAGGTGTTCTCATTCTGCTCCACTTTTGAACTTCAGTGGAAACTTTGGTTGGGAAGTCCAGGACATTGTACAGTAACGAGTTACCAAGGGTTTGGGTTTTTACACTGATGTAACAGGCTGAAAAAGTTCTTCTCTGCTAAACTTGCGAGTAGGTGTTGCAAGAGCCTGGCAGGTTCACCTTCAGTTACGTCTTGTGTTGCTTGTCAGTGTCAGGTAGGATAACAAAAGACACATGACTGTTGGCTACCGGGGATGGATGATACTGGGATTCAGACATGTGATTTCAAGTCCTGCCCTTACTGCCCAGGCTATGTGTCCCCAGGTAAGTCCCCCAAGAGGCTCTGCTCAAAATCCTTGTGTTGAAAATCATTATGGGTGATGGCATCTTTGTCAGATGATGTGTGGCTGCTATCTTGTCTTTGAAAGGTGTCCCTCTTCAATCCACTCTGGCTTGATTCTCTGTGTGCCTTCTATCTGCTTTTGAGTTGTCTCTTTTTGCAGTAGGTATTTCTTGGTTTGGTGTTGGGGGGGGACACCCCTAAGCTTTGGGTTATCAGTTTTTGATCGGGAGAGGAAGGACAGGTGAGCTTCTACAGATTAGCTGATATAGCCTGGTAGTTTAAAGCATGAGAGCTTCAGCTTTCCAGGATGGCAGAAGGTGGTGGGCAAATGAAGGTATGGTGTTAAGACTTGAAGGTAAATTGGCTTAGTTCTCCTTGCAAATCAAACTCCTTGGAAGGGAATGTGAGTTTTCTTCCTCTATCAAAGTCTGTTGTAAGTCACATGCAAGTTATAAACATCCTGACCTGAAAAAATACTTAAATTGACTTACCAGTTTTGGCTGTCCAGTCTGGGCTGTTAGAGGTGCCTCCGGGCTGGTCAGGAAGCCATTGCCTGGAAACCAGGGGAGGCTTTCTAGGATGAGAAAGTATTGTAGGTGTGCCTTTTATCTATTTTCCTATTTTTACTTTGTTCCATGACTGAGTACAGAAGCAAATATTTTTGCTGAAAACTGATGACCTACTTGAACAATATTTGATTTAGGCAAAATTTCTTCTTTGCAGGCCAGTTAAACTGAATAACGTGGTGTGGTCAACAGCAAGAAAATAGGGACTGTGGCTGATCGTTCTGATGTGAACAAATAACAGCTGCTCCTTTTCATCACCTGCTCCCACAGTTTTCTAACTCTAGCTTTCTTCTTGTGTTTTTATGTCAGTTATTTGTACTGCTTGATGCAAGTTTTTGCCTATTTAAGAAATACTGACTTGAAGGAACTTTTGCATTTCAAAAAATGACCTTTATTTGGAGCCTATTTTCAGACCTTCTCCTGATGTTAGTACTTGAAATTAGTCTTGCCCATTGACTTATTCTATTTGAAAGTATGGCTGCCCCGAATTAAGGAAGCACTGGCCCCCTGTGGTCTCTGTGTGGTTCAGTGCAGAAATCTGGGGAATAGTGTCACAGCCAGACACAAAAGGTGGAGTCAGCTAAACTGTGGCCACTTACTTGCAAAGTGGTGACATAGGCACTCCAGTTATTTCTAAATTAGTTAGAAAGGAGGGGTCGCATTTTTGAGGACTTATTTCCTACTTCAGTTCAACACTTCTGAACTCTGGCTCACTCAGCTGGGCTCATATGGGAGAGGATACGGGCAACGGCATCCTCGAAGGTGGGGGCGAGGGGGAAGAGAGGACTTCCAAGAAATTGCAGCACGATGGCTGCTGACACGTGCTTTCCAGCCAACCCATTGTGCCAGATAATGAGGAATGTTTTGTTAGGGTCTGGAAAGGCTGGTAGCTCTAGAAGAGCATCTTCGTTTCGGTGGGACCTGCTGAGAAGCCTGTGCAAGTTAACATGCTCGCCATCTAGAAGGATTGCATTTGGCCGTGCTGATGTATGTGAAGGCAACAGCTCCAGTTGTGTGCAATACTATATTCCAGCAGTACTTCACGTCTATATGCTCTGCCAAAGAGTATGCATTGTCCTGCATCTGTCCTGTTGGAGCTTTTGGCTGGAAGGCATCTTCTGTGGCCTGTAATTTGTTACTGGCTGCTTCGTTCCACAGTGACCTACTTTGATTAGGCAACGGATCTTTATCTGAAAAGAAGCAAGTTGTTCCTTCGCCAGTCCTCCAGTTGGAAACGGTTTTGGGACTGGACTTCGCAGAATGAGACTGTTGGTACCAGTTTAATCTTGTTCATATCGCTTGGTGAAATGCCAGGGTTGTTCTCTCCTGGGTGTTTGTTTCTCTGCTGTATTTATAGACAGCAACACTCATCCCCATCAACCTCCATTTTAATCTTACAAAATGCCAAACTTTTCTTTAGCTTCCCACTATAAAGTAGGCTCTTGTTTCTCTTGTCACTCCAGTCTCAGCTCCTTGCTCTTGAGCAGAGGTGCCCAGGCAGGAGCCCTTGCCCACAAGGACTTACACAGATGTCTTGTGCTATGGACACTAGTGCTTCTCCATCCTCTCTGGTGTTACCTTGTCGGATAGAGCCTGAGGCTGCTACTTTTTATGCTTGCGTTGTAGTGCTGGCCACTTGTGCCGTTAGGAGTGACTCGTTCCTCTGGGCTCTTCTCTGTCCCATTGAGTTTAAATTCATCACAGAAATACTGATGAAGGACCAGAGCCTGTTGTGCTTTGAAAGATCCTAATGGAGTTGTGGCAGCTCACCAGAAGGATGAGCTGTTTCTCCCAAACTATTTTCTGAAATAATACAGACCAAATCCAGCAGATGAAGGCAAAGGGAATTTTACTCTAATCAATGAGTTGTTTCCCAGAAGCGTCAGTGGATCCAAGTCTGGAGCCTTAGCAGAGGCATTAGGTGCAGATGTTTCAGATTCCTAGAGAGGAGATTGAAGATTGAAAATTAGTGGGAATACAAAGAAAGATCCAGGAAAGCCAGTGAGCAATTCAGGTATGTAATTCAGTAATAAGCTTAAATGCTGTCCCTTTATAAGGGGAGAAAAAGCGATATAATTGTAATGTGGTGGGAGCTCAAGGCAGTGCCTCCTGGCCATAGTAAAGGCGGGTAGAGATTGCAGCATGGTTTGGGATTTGGAGTTGTTGACATCTTTGATTCTTTGAAAATGACAAAACAGTGCTCAAAGGAGAGATTAATGGGAGTGGGAGGGGAGCAGGACTGGGGAAGGTACGGTGAGAGCCCGGATACTGGCGTGGTATCCCACTGTTCCTGACGCCGTTGCGTGCGCTCTGTTTGTCCAGGGTGAGCTTGGCGTTTCACCCTTTGCCTCCTTACCCGTTTTATCCCTACTCTGTGCAGTGCCAGCCGGCAGGCTAGGGAAGCAGGGGACAAAGCTCCATCTAGTGTGTAAAGGGAGATGTCTGGGAGCTGGCAAAATAAGGAATCCTACAGTAGGTGGCTTTCCCTAGTCCAGGCATGGGGTTTGTGGTGGTTGGTTGGTTGTGGTTTTTTTTCCATAACTTGTGAGTAGGATTGCAAACGCTTTGGCTGTGCAAGCGTTAATTGAATAACTTTGGCATCCTGAGAGCTGATGCGCATTTTCTGTACCCTGGCACGTGTAGAGGTTAATACTGGCTTTAATACAGTTTTAAGTAGTCTATAGTGTCAGTTCTAGGCAAACCCAAATATGTGTCCTTCTCTTAAGTTTAGGAATTGTATGGCCAGGTTATAACTATGTGAAGAGAAGGGACAGAGCTTTTAAGGTAAAGTATCTTTTGACCCTTCCTGACTGATTTGTACAACCTTTAAACTACAGTCAGTGGCACATAATGCAAGTGTAATTGGACAAGACGTTTTATTATCTGCTTTTACAAACAAAACAAGAATAACAAATCATCTTGTTTGTTCTGGAGGTTGCTAAAAATATAATTTTTTCTATTTTTTTTTCCTGAATACTTGGAAAATCAATTGTAGTTACTGAATGTGGCTTTGCAGCAGCCTCTGTAAAAGGACGCGAAAAGTATTTTCAGCGTATTAGATGCATATTGGCAACTCAATATCAGGCAGCTACAAAATTTCTGAATTCAGCAAATGATTGTATGGCAAAACCAGGCCACTAAGGTTTAATCGAGACTTTTTTTCTGTGGATAATGAAGGAAACATTTTTTTGTTTTGTTTTCCTTAATCCACCTATGATGTCCCATTCTTATGCAGACATATACTGCTTGTCCTCCTACCTGTAGTACCTCTTCTGTAGTTCAGTGCCAAAGATCACTTGGTGGAATTTGTCCCTGCCTGCAGTGGTACTCTTTGAAATGTGTGGGAAGTTGGGATCGAGCACCTGCATGGGTTTTTTTTTGTTGCTTTGGGGCTTTTCATAGTTTCCAGTATGTTGGGAATATCGGGGATTCTTCCTGCTGGAGGAGGATCAGGAGGACTAGGAGAAGGTGAGTGAAGAGAGGTGAAGTTTGCATCCAAAGTGGTAGGTCGAGGTCAGGGGATGGTTTCTAGTGCAGACCTGTCTCAGCCAAGAAGCTAAAGAAATGGGAGGGTCGCTTTGCTCCCAGCAGCGTGTTTGCTAAGCGTTTGTTTTGCAGAAACATGCAGCTGCTACCAAGTCCAGGCTGAGAGCCGTTACAGCTTTTTAGGGACAGCAATACTGTTGGCTGCTGGGCTCCAGCAAGTCTGGAACTGTACATCATTTCCAGGTGACTGCTGCGAGTTTATGAACCCGGTTGACTATTGTAGTGCTGGATAGTCATCTGCTGTGGCCTAAAATAACAGAAGGTGTAAATTGCTGCTCCACAGTATTGGTGGGTGCTCCCGCAGGTACTTTGCCAAGGTCACAAATGCTATATAAACCAGATTAAACAAAACCCTGTTGCGAGAATTCATGATTAACTGTAGTCTTTGCAGGATTTATTGGTTATAAACCAAGTGCCTGCATTTATTTTTTTTGTCCTAGTAACTAAGGCAGATGTGAGCTTCAGTGAAACATTTTTTTGGCTCTTGCTTCTGTTTACATGATTCAGGAGTTTGCAGTAGTTCCACAACAAATATAGCTTTGAACAGAAATAGCCATTCAAGTGCTATGCTTCTGGCAGTGCAGAAGAGATTAAGAGAGTCTAACAAAAGGGCTTGTAAATAGTTTTGAGTTGGCTGCTTTTTTTCAGAAATAAACCAATAGCTGTAATGTATTTTGAAAAGTAAGAAGTGGTATTTGTGCAGCAAGTAGACATGCTGTCCATGTCTACTCAGTTGTCATTAAACTGTGCAAAGCACGGACTGTGCTGAGCAGTTTTACTTTAAAATACCCTTTTTCTAGAACTGCAGCAGTTGTATTCATTTTGGAGATTTTATTTCACAGAATGGTTTGGGTTGGAAGGGACCTTGAAGACCACCTTGTTCCAACCCCCTGCCCTGGGCAGGGACACCTCCCCCCCAGCCCAGGTTGCTCCAGGCCCCGTCCAACCTGGCCTTGAACACCTCCAGGGATGGGGCAGCCACAGCTTCTCGGGGCAACCTGCGCCAGGGGCTCACCGCCCGCACAGTAAAGAATTTCTTCCTAATATCTAATCTAAATCTTTTCAGCTTAAAACCGTTACCCCTCATCCTATCACTACACTCCCTGATAAAGAGTCCCTCCCCATCTGTCCTGTAGCCTGTGTAGGTACTGGAAGGGGCTATAAGGTCTCCCTGGAGCCTCCTCTTCCTTATACAACCTTTATGCAACCTTATTTGGTTGCGTAGTTATTTCTGATGATTTTTCTTGATGTCTCCTCTTCAAGAGCTTGTAACATAAGAAAGATGCAGAACTAAAGGGTGATTGCAAAATGAAATTAAGGCTGTGTATTTGCAGGGCTGTATTTGAGGTGTTAAGAAAAGACATGAATAGATTAAGGAGGATCTTCTTGTATGTGTTCTGACACTTTGTGAAATCAGAAAGTATAATTGTTGCTTGCATGTTTTTATTTTGAATGAGACTTCATTCTGTACCATGTTTTTTACTTGGTATTTTTTATTTACATGCAACCCCAAGTTTAAGTAATTCTTTTCCTCTTTTCCCCTCTCTGGTGTTCATGAACAGTTCCCGGCTGGAAACAAGGTGCAGATTTTTTTTTTTATGGGGGATGGAGGGAGAATTGCCAGAACAGCCCCTGGCCATGCCACTTCCCCAGTACGCTAGCCTTTAAATCAATACTGAATATTTCTGTGAAAGGCTGCAGTTCATATAGATTTCGTGAATTTAAAATACAATTTTCAGCTGTTGGATGGCAGGTGAAGAGGTCCTCTAATCAACACTTGCACTGACCTACTCCAGCCATCCTGTGCAGCTGCAGAGCAGACCCTGAGGCGTTCTGACGTGACCCATGGCGTACACCTGGAGGTTGTAAGCACCCAGAAACCGTACCCATCTTGGGAAATCCCTGAACTGGGAGTGATTGGGATTTGGGATAGGTACTTGGGGACAGAGGGCCCTTATTGCTGGATGTGGCGGTACTGAGGATGCTGCTGGATCCCGTGGTCGCTTAGCAGCACTACCTGATGGACTGCTGGAGTTTGCTTTCTCCAGGAGCCTTGGTTTGAGATTACCCCATGACAAGAGATGTTGTAGGTTGCATTGAATGGTCTCAGCAAGGGAACTGAAGGCCACCTCTTCTGTAGCTGTTTGCAGTTGGGCAATTCCTCCAGTGAATGACTGTCGTTTTGCTTGGCCTCAATTACCAAGTTTGTAAACATCAGTAATGCTTCTTACAGGGACAGCTGGAGCTTATCCCACCTTCCTGTCTGTGCTGTCAGTACCTCAAGGCAGCAAGACTGGTACATCTGTCCTGCAATTGCAAATCGCAGTTGCAGTGTAAATACCCAAGTGGCTGGTAAAGTAACTTGTTGCTGAAAAGGCTTTTTTTCTCCCCCTGAGTCATTCAGCCTGCAGAGTAAAACAATCCTCTTTGCCCCAACGACTCTTCCACAAATAGCCAAAAATGTAGAACTATGACCAATGCTTAAGGACTCTAAAATGGAAGTTTGCTTAAAATGTGTGGACGCTGAGGAATTGGTTTCTGCAGTCTGCAGAGTTGCTCTGTTAGAAAGAAAAGTTGCTAAAGACACTCCCTGATCTGATCAGGTCCTGTAATGAACAGCTCACGCTGTGGCTAGAGAGTAAAGTGCGAGTTTACATAATATCTGACCAAGATGGTTTTAATGTTAGAGTTATTGCAGTAATGTGTTGGGGGTTGTTTGTTCCCTTGCACGTAGTATTCACTGTAATGACCAAGTCCTACATGCTGATAACACCGACCTATCACATACTGAGCACTAAATTCACTTTGTGGTTTCCAGTATGACTGTTTGGGGTTCTTAATCATTTAAAGCAAATCTTCCATAAACACTTTCCCTTGTGCTCCTTAAGATCCTGTTTGTTCAGCATACCAGAGCGAGGATGTCATCTGCGCGAGATGAGGCTTCGAGCTGCCTCGTCTTTGGAAAGCGTTGAATAGAGCTCTAACAGTGGAGTCAATAAGCAGAAAACCTCGGATGAGCGGAAGGGTTTAGGCTGGGAATTGCCAGGTCACTGTAAGCCTCGAGGACCGTGGTGGCTTTTTGGCTGGGAGGGACTCTGAGTGTGTGAATGATGACTACAAGCTGTGAACACAACATGGTCGAGTCTTGTTTTCTGTAGGGCTGCCTCTGTGAATAAACTTGCTATCCCTCCATGTAAGTGGTAGAGAATTTCTAAACCAAGATGTGACGGAAACGTGATGTGGAGTCAGATCTGGGCACTATGTAGTTGCAAAGCATCAAAAAGTGCGTTGATCATACGTCATCTTCCCTCTCAGCGGCAGTGTTATCTTCTCTATTTACCCAGATAAAAGAAGGTAAATTCTATATTACAAAATCAAGAACTACAGAGGTTGTTAGCGGAGTGTTATCTCCTTGCTTTTTCTTTTATCACCTCTTGGTTGTTTTAGCTATCTGGCTTTTTGTTTTGTGAATGTGTGTAGAGCTCTTTAGGCAGGGAAGTACCCATAGATGGGGTGTCTGAGAAATGGTTCAAAAAGCCTTTGACAAGGTGACTGGTCAGGTGTTCCACTGAAAGACAAATCTGCCTCATACCTTTTTTTTTTTAATTTATTTTTTTGTAATATCTCTTCTAAGTTTGTGATGGCTTTGAAAGTTTGAGAAAGAGCACCAAACCAATACTGAGTAAAGCAGTCAGCTACCTTTTAAATTCATTTCACCCTTCATGGAACACTTTTGTGAGCTTGAGGTATTTGTGTGTGTAGGTGTCCTCACCTGCCTGCTCTTTTTCTGCTTGAGGGATTCAGCCTGTTTGAGCAGAAGTGAAATTGGGGAAACGGTGTGTGCACCTTCACATTGAGTCTCCGTGCTGTCACAGATGTGCCTCCAGCTGTTGTGAGATGCACCTCCAGTGTGAGACGAACCTCCAGTTCACCTAAGTGAACCCTGAATGTGAAGGAATTATGTCCCAGAAAACAAATTTGTCTTGCACCCACCCTTCCCCTTTGTCTTTTTGGTGATAAAGATCGTGAGATAGCTGTGCTGTTACAGACAGCCCTTATCCGCTCCTCTGATGGCATTAATGGCCTGATCACACCCCTTTTAATGAATGAATGGGAGAAGTGCTTTCAGTGCCAACCTGCGTATTCTGTTTCTCCCAGACCTGCAGCGGGTCGGCCGTCGGTGGGACGGCGAGGTTGGTACAGCCACCTGGGCACGGGTCTGAGGATCACGCTCAGCCCCGCCGTAGTGCTGGGCTTTTATCCGTGCTTGCTGCAGACCCCCACCTTGCTCTGGGCTTTGTCCATCAGGATCTTATGCAATACTCTCATGCAGGTGAGACAAGATGTAGCGAGATGCTGATTCCAAATTCCTGGGCTGTTTTGGAGTCCTTTCATGGTATCTGAAGACCTTGTGTGTGGCACCCTCAACCCCCCCTTCTCTTCTTCTCGGTAGGTGCTGGATTGCACAGGTCTGCAGTGCCGGCAGGCGCCGGGCACCGCTGCCTGTGTTGCTGCTCCATGGGGATTGGAGTTGCCAGGTGCTTATCTGGAGCCACCCCTAGAGACACAGCCAGCCGGGACGCCGCTTGATTTTCATCCGAGGGTCCTCAGCAAAAGCCCTTGGACACGAAGAGGGGGGGGGAAGATGGAAGGTGTTAGAGTTCAGATGTGCATGCCCTGCTCCTTTGACAGCTTCTGTCTGTAAGTGGCGCTTTCCCGGAGCGACGGCACCGTGAGCAGATTGCGCGATTGGTTTGTGGTGATGGAGGTTGTGTTCTGGGAGTTAAAAATACTGTGCTTGGGAGCTGGCCGCTGTCTTCTGCAGAGCCACAGCAGCTGTGGCTGACCGGCTGCGATAATGATGGTGACTTTCAGGAGGGGAAGACTTATAAAATACTCCACGTTTAAAGAAGATTATAAATACATATACATACATGTATGCATATCCTTCTGAAACTTCATGGCAAGCACACATTTGGGCTAAGGGAGGTTCAGTTTAGGTATAAAAAGACTTGGTACATTATAGTGATTATATATTATATAGAGGTCTTTGAGGGTATCCTAGGCTTGCAATTATTCATCTCCCTCTTAACAGGAACGGTAGTAAAGGATTGTAAAATGTGACCTTTGCAGCTTCTAGATTGAACCTCTTTCGTTTTACCTCGTTCCTTAATCTGGTGGTGATCAAGCTTTTCCAAGCTATACTGCAAGCTGTGTCCCTAAGTAAATGGGCATTCAAGCAGATCAACTTACGGCATTTTATTAAGTCAACACTCATGCAAAAGCCACCTCCAGAGCTTAATAATTATTTACTGAGTGCTCCTGGGTCATGAGAGAGGTTTTCATTAAGTTCGAAAAGCATTATGTTCAGCAGCTTGTGAAGGTGTGTTTTAAAGACAGGAAGAAAAATGGAAAACTACTAAATGGTGTACAGCTAATTAAAAAAAAAAATCTTAGCTAAGGATTAAATGAAGTGTTGCATTTGTGGTGTTGGGTTTTGGTGGTGGGTTTTCTTTTTTTAAAAACGAGCGTATCCACTGAATTCATTTGATTTGTAATTCAAACCTTAGCTCCTGGGTAGGAGAGCTGCATGGTGGATGTTTGAGGGTTGCGTTTTTTTTTTCTTCCTTTTCCCCACTGACCAGTTAGCTCAACGCACTCGAGTAGATGGATGGATGCCCCTTGGGCTGCGAGTTGTTCTACAGGTGCAGCTCGTGGTGTAGGGTAAGCAGTGCTGCTGCAGGAGAGCAGCTCTGGGCTGGTTCAGGTCGGGATAAGCAAGTACTGGAGGGAGAGAAAAATGTTAACCTTGATGGTGGAGCAGACGCAACAGCAGGCAGCATGTCTCTTTAAACGTCACCTTCAAACGCCGAAAACTTCTTTCATATAGAGGCCTGAAACATAGTTGTTGCTTTATTATAAAGGCTGATAAAGGTCTCCACGCCATTTATGTAATTGCTCTGTCCTTGGCAAGGATGGACATACGAGGGTGCCAACTGCTGCTTTGGTTTTTTTTAACATTGATACTTTAAGCAGTGCCAGCCAGTTGGTGTGCTGAGCGGAGCATCGCTGTAACCCACAATCAATTATTAAATTTTAGGAATGAAGTACAAAGTGCTCCAGGGAAAATGCTGTGGTAGTTTTCTTGTACTTAGAATCCTTTGCTTCAGGTGAAGATAGGGGAGAAGACATTGTGTAGGGGGCTTTTGAGGTTTTTGTGTGGGCTTTTTTGTTTTGTTTTGGTATTTGGGTTTTTGGGGGGGTGATCTGGCTCCCTCTTGTCTTTATCTTTTTTCTTGTAGTATCCTTCCCTTTTCTGTCACCCCTTTCTGTGGCAAACAGTGATGCTGGCCAGCAGGTTAGAAGCTGCTAGAAGTGTTGTTCTTTCAGCCACATACATAGTACTGGCAACAGAAAGTTTCTTGAGGTTTTACTGCTTGGTAGAGAGACTGAAACCAGAATCTGTACAAATAAACTTAGTTTTGAGGAAACTTTAGTCGGCATTGAACAGGCAGGGTGTTGGAAGGGAGCTGTGCAGTGGTCTCTTCTGATAATGGAGAACCTTCTGGAGGTCGAGCCAAGTATTTGAGTTGTAATGTTGGCAACCTGTCATCTGCTTGCTTTAAAGATCAAGATAGTTTTATGCTAATGTCAGATACTTAAATGTGGGTGCCTTTCTTTTCTCTATAAATAATTATGAATGGGATAAGGGTAAGACATGAAACACAAGCATTAAAATCCCGTGTTATTTCTTGCCTCTGACCTCTGAGATCTGGTGCAGCTCAGTGGATTTCTTGAGGTGCTAAATCTGCTTTTCTTGGCTGATTTCTCTGTGGACTAACCCATTAACAAACAGTTGGCACAAACAGAGGAGAGCAACAGGCTCCCTTGTGTGCCATTTCTCCTTATAGGAGGGCAGTCAATCCTGCCAGAGCAAGTGGTTTTGAAAGTGTTTTTTTTTTTTTTTAATGCATTTTATCTGATTCTTCTTCATCTCTATTTGAGGAAGCTTTGGGCTTGAGGAGTTGATCTGTGCTTTTAATTATTGTAATTTCTCTAAGAAACCTTACATAGGAGGCTTTTCTTTTTTCTTTAAAAATATAGAAATAAAATTCTCAGCCAGTAATTAAAAAGCAAAACTGAGTTAAATAATTCTTTCCAGTTCAAAATTTCCAGAGAAATTTCTTAATGAATACATAGCTAATGGAAAATAATGTTTGTAAACCAGACAACTCATGTAAGTAATGCATGTGAACCAGAGAACTTGTTTAATCAATTTAAATAAGAATCTGAAAACAAAACTGACCAACAAAAGACGAATTTGCCTTTTTGCCCAAGGAGACACAGGTAAAATAATCAGTACACGTCTGGGAAGGTAGATTAGGCTCTAAAAGGAATGGTCTCTGTAATGGCTTGAGTTGATGGCAACAAAATGAAACTTGATTTTAATCTGATCGGTTGCTTTTTATTTTGCAATGGGCATCTGCATTATAATTTGTGTATGCAGTAACTTACATTTCCCAGGCATCTATGCAAAGGATGTATAATTTAAACTTATTTAATAAAACGTTATCACATCGTGATTAATTGGATTGGCACATGGCACTCATAACTAATAACTCTCAGTCTGTATTACACTGTGCTTATTAGACTACTAATGGATAACTGGTTTAATCATATGTCAATTAAAAGGATGAGTTGGTTTAATTTATTGTAATTAAATGGTATCCATAAACCGTGTTTGCAGGAAGTATCTAAATCACATCATGTATCAGTTGTATGTGTGGGCTCTGTTACCAACTCTACATAATCCAGGGATGAATCAGTTCACGTAAGAGAGTTTTGAATCCACATGTCCGGGCACTGGATCGTACTGTAGTACCTGGCACTGTGCTCTATCATGGGAGAAGATCTGCCTGTGCAGCAGCACGTAAAGGTCAAGCAGCTTTAAAAATAGGAATTTTCAAAACTCTCTTGATGAAGCCTTTGACATAACAAGATTTTAATTGCTTTTTTGATTGGAAAACTGAGTTTCTGACAAAGTTTGTCCTGGTTGCTCTCCAGAGGGTATGTGGTGATGAAACCCAAACCATCTTCCATTCCATCTTGGAGCTTTGCGTGGAGTGTCCTGCGGTTGAGAAGAGGGGCAGACGAGGTGGGGGAGGGAAGCTGGGTGGGAGGACGGTCCATGTTGTGCATGGAACAGGCTTAGAGGATGAGATACCGAAGTTTCAAACAGTTTTCCACATTTGACCAGTGGAAGGAGTGCTGGTGTGGTGAGTCCACCCTGCCTGCGGGAGCTTTACAACCCCCGGGGGATAAGTAACGGGGATCTGGCACGGCAGGAGCTGTCTTGTGTTTGTCCAGTTTCCTTTGCAGTGCTTGTGACAGGAGCATCTGGTCAGGCAGGCAGGTGTTGTGCAGCAGCTTTTATCCCAGGTAAAAGCGTTATTTGAACCTGTCCTGGTTTGAGGTAAAACAGGACCGAACCCCAGTGCGTTGACGGCAGTAGCTGTGGTCTGGCAGCACGTTGCTGCCAGTGCTGCCTGCGTTCAGGGCTTGTGCGCCTCTGTACTGCGTAAAATTATAACGTGCACAAATAAAAGAATGATGAGAATGATGTGGCTGCTGAGCCCACGGCTCTGTTACAGCTACCCTGGTTTCTGGCTTCTCCTTTGAAATAAGGATGAACGGGACATTCGGTAATCTCCTCTCAAGCTTTTTCTTTCCCGTCATCTGGCCACCAAAATCTGGATGTACATAAGATCAGACTCTTCTTCCTCTTGCTGGTTGCTCTTCTTCTGTTACTTCTTTAAAAAGTACATTGCCCGACCTTGCAGTACCTACCTAATTTCATCTAAGGTATCTTTTTTTCCGGTGAATAACTAGAATATTGAGCACAATTGCAAAAGAAATAAAACCTGGAAGAGTCTCTGCCCTTTGGGGAAGAATTTGGCAGAATAGCATTTTCTGGGATTATCATTTCTTTTAAAGACACAATATTTGAAGCTGTTGTTGACAATTTTCTATCAACAGTAGACCCCGTCTGCAGGAAGCTGGAAAGACAGCTGTTGAGTTGTTGGTGTGAGTAGGAACAGAAATTGCGTGAGCTAGATGATGTTCTGGCAGGGGGTGTTTGAAATGCCATGGAAATCATTTCTGCTTCTTTCTCCCTCACATTCCCCAAAATTTTAGTATATAGGAAGGTTCTTCTGACATAGTTTTCAGCACACTTGGCTTTGGTAGGCAGAGAAACAGTTCAAATGAAAGAAGGTGTAAGGAGCTGCTGGGTTACCAATTTTGCAGCGTTAGGTATCTGTAAAAAAAAAATGCCAATAGCACACAAATGAGAATCCTGCTTACAGGATACAAACTAAGCTTGTCCTCAACACGAGAAGAAGGAAATGTTCCTTAAAAGCAGCATTTGAGTACCTTTTTTTTTCCTCATCTTTTACAGTGGTCTCCAGAGTTTTTGCTCATCTTTTACAGTGGCCTCCAAAGTAGGGTGCACGATATTTTTGGTGGGCAGGAAGAAAATATTAGCGCTTCAGTAATACATTTATATAATCCATAAATAAATAAATACACATATATAGGGGGTGCATGCTCAAAACTTTGTTTTTCTTTATCCTGGTAGCAGTGCATGATCAAAAAAACCCCTGGGAGACCACTGATCTGTAATTGTCCTGGTCATGGAAATAAATCATCTCCTTGGTTTGGAAATGGGCAAGCAGTTCACATGTGCAGCCAGGAAAGAGGGTGCCGGGTTTGGATGTGAGAATGCTTCGCCTTTAATTGAAAGGGTGGTGTTTTTTACAAGTATCGCAGTCAATGACTTGTCTTGAGCAGCTAATTAGTGCGATTATTCCACAGCTGCATTAGTTTCACCACAAAGGTTTTCTCTTGTTTTATCAAAAGGATCAGTGTCTTTGTGAATGTTTCAACCTGACAGGTCTTAAATAGCAAGATGGTCCCCTCCCTCCCTCCCCGCCCCCAAAACGCAGGCTCTGGAGAAGCAGAGTTTGATCTCCTGGGGGAGTAAGTGTGGGTTCTGCTTTTTCGTTTCTACTCTGAGCTGTTTTCAACGTTGGTCCTAACACAAAGCCGGAAAACTTCCAGCAGCGCTGGCTGCGGTTGCCCAAGCACAAGTAGCTCTCGGTGCCTGTGGCCTCCAGGGCAGACCTGGGAGGGATGCTGGTTCCCGGACTCCTGAGTCTGGTCAGCATCCTGCAGGTAGCACCGGAGCCAGAGGTGGGCTTCTCAAGAGCAGTCTGCTCCTAGAGTGGGAAGGTTACTGCCGGCTTCCCCAGGCACGGACCTCTATCATTATAGACTAACGAGCCCTTTCCTTCCATGGGCAGACGGCAATTGGCTGCAGCAGTCAGAATTACAAACCAAATATCCTGAATTATACGCACTGTGGCTCTTTCTTATATGGAGCCGTGTATTCTTACCCACTTCCAACATCCTGCTCTTGAAGGACGTGCAGCTTGGTATTTACATACCCTAATTGCTCTGCCTTATGCTACAGAAACATCTTATAAATGGGTTTGACTTTTGAGGGCTAACAAAATGATGGGTGGCTTCAGAAGGTGTCCCCAGGGTCCATGGCAAAGTCCCATGGTTTTTCCCATGCTGTCTGGCTGGAAGCTCTGCTTGCCAATGGCTCCCGAATAGCTCTTAGGTGGTGAAGCAGTGCAGCGTGCCGGCCCGGGCCAGCCTGATATGCTTTATAAAGTGTTACTGAAATAAAGGTGTTATTGTTGTGTATTCCTGTATCTCACTGCGCTTGGAACATGCTGGTAGGCCTGAAGTGGGAGTTGGGGTCTTTTGGGGGGGGGAGTGTGTGTGTCTGACTTCTAGCTATGAAGAGTTTCAATGCCAGCAAATCCAACCCCAAGGTAGTATTTTGCAGGAAATAACTGAAATTTGTTATGTTGTGCTTTCAGGGCAGAGGTAGGTTTATTTTACCGATTTGTTTATTTTTGAGCTAGATCATCTATACCTATCATTAGACTTGATACAGCCCTTAGTTTTTTTTTTTTTTAAAGGAATATGAGCACTTGCTGCTATCTGTAAAAGCATTTGCTTTCTTGTGGATGGTTGCTGTCAAAACTGAAACAGCAAATAGCTCTTTACAGCTGACTATTGGCGTTTGGAAATGGTTAGCTGCAGTCAAGTTAAGGCAGCCCAATGTGGCTGCTAAGTACCTGAAGTAGGTCGGCTCCAAAGTCCCCCTTGCGTGGTGCGGCGTATCCTCACCCATCCTGCCCCCCACGTTCTGGTGTAATTCTGCGAGTTCCGACTGCTGGAGCCGCCATCCCGCTTGTGGAAGCTGAGCTGTCTCTCTCTGGTCTTCCCGCAGCAATTCCGAGCATCCTGGCGCTTCCAAGCCTCCCTTAAGCTCCTCCAGCATGACCTCACGAATCCTGCTACGCCAGCAGCTCATGCGTGAGCAGATGCAGGAGCAGGAGCGTCGGGAGCAGCAGCAGAAGCAGCAAGCAGCCCAGTTCATGCAGCAGCGAGTACCTGTCAGCCAGACACCTGCCATCAACGTCAGCGTCCCCACCAGCCTGCCCCCCGCCACCCAGGTACCCATGGAGGTCCTCAAGGTACGCCGGTCTCTCTGCCTTTCTGCTTAGAGCTCTCACTCATCTAAACGTACTTTATTTAATAGGGACGTGGTTATAGGGATTTTCGGCAATGAAATTTTGCAAGTAAGCTGCGCTCTGGTTTGATTTGCAGCTTATTTGGTGTCCTGGTAGTGAAGAATGGAAAACCTTTTTTTTAAAAAGTTGGTGTGACTTTTGCTTTCTTTAAACTTGGAGATCTAGGGAGGGAGGTTTTGTTACAAAACTAATGTTTCTGTCATTTTCCCTTTGGAAAAAGCTTCTCTGTCTTTCTAGTACTTAGTTACTTTCAAAAAGAAGACATTATAATATATATTCATATCAATATTTTGGTTTTTGAAAGAAAACAATGAAATATTTTTGTAAAATGAGTCAAAACTCATTACAAAAGAGCTCCTCAGAAAGTCTTAATTTGAAATACGGGTGAGTTTCCAGCCTCTTGCAACAAGCCTCTGTAATCCTTTTTTGCTTAAATGACTTGTTTGCCATTAGTAGCTTTGGATTCCTTGTCCTACTGGAAACTGTAGGAGCTTGTTAGTATCCCTCTGTCAAAGGGGATGTAGCTTGCTAATTACTTGGAGGAAAAACGTGAACAGCTACAAGAAAAGAGATAATTTCATGCACCGAGTAAGTCCAAGTAGAGTAAAGCAATGCGAAATGTGTGAGTAAAAGAATGCATAACATTTTGGAGAAATTTGCTGACATATTTCACGAAAATAAAATCTGCATTCATTTTGAAGAGTTATCTATTTGCTTTGTGTTATTGCTAAATCTTTTTATTACAGTCTCATGTTTGGTAACTGCTTTCAGTCGGTAAGCGTATTCTTACCAGATAAGTTAACTGAGCTTGGTTACAGTACGCTCGTAGTTTACTCATTGCTCTTAGATATCAATGATACGTATTCAAAGATTTAGGTTAAAATAGACTTGCAGGGTCAGGATTTCGAGGCCGTCTGTGTGACGGGTTTATGGAGGAAATGTAGGGTGCTTTTATGTCTTGAACCTGCATGATGGTATTGTGTTGACAGTGCCAACACTAATACTTAATTGGGACACTAGGGTCATGCTCAAGTATGAGCTACGAACTAGGAGCAAAACGGCAACAGTTGAATTTTGATTTTTTTTTTTTTGTATATATATATATATATTTCCATTAAAAATTGAATATGATATCCTCCGAGCGTGTGCATGTGCATATAGTAAGGAGTCCAAAATTGATTGGAAAGAGCCATTTTGTCTAATGTTTGTGCTTTACCCACAATGTTTGTGTATAACAACTTGTTAAACTTGTTTCCAGGTTATGACACCGTAGTTATAATTCAGAGCCAGCAGATGTGTAGGTGCTGTGAAATAGTTTTTTTTTTTTGTTTGTTTGTAACGCAGTTAGTTAACTAAGCATGTGTTAGATTTTTACATCCTTTCATCCTAATATGTTATGATGTGAATTTTAGGGTTTTTTTTTTAAGCCTCTCTGAAAACTTGTAGGAAAGCGTTTATTTTCTGATATTTTTGCGTTAAGGAAGGAGTGTAATGTCTTGAAGAAGTGTTAGCAGTTGTCTAAATTATTCATTTTACAATTGCCTCTTTACACGAGAGAGGAGGGGAGGCTGCCCTTTATTTCAGAGGGGCAAACTACAGAAGACGCTGCAGCCGAGAAGTGATGCTCGGTTATTACAAACGGGGTTACCAGGAGCTGGCTTCTCATAGGATTTGCGTGTGAATCAAAAACCTGCTGCAGCATCGCTAGGGAACTTGAACCTGAATCCTCATTCTCCAGGGCTGCAAAAGAATTACCTGTCCCCTGCTCCCTCCTGGAGGAGGGTCTCCTGGGAAAAGAGAGGGCATCTCCTCTGGTCGTCTTCAGCCCAAATGGCAGTGTGCATGACCCTGTAGAGCAACAAATGAAGAGAATGTATACTTAACTGGCTTATGAATTAAAAGTAATACCTGGCAACAAGTGCCTTTTGGCGGCAGAACGGTGCATTGAAGGTGATGGTTGTGTTTATGTGAGCTACCTGCCGGAACAAAACGATGTCTGTCTTCTCATCACCCGCGTTTACATACGTAACAGTCAAAATTAGCAAAACCAAGTCCTCTTGGTATCTCTCTGTGCATGAGAGAAGAGAAACTACTTTGCATAGTTGTTCTGCTTGTGCTTTTGGTGGGTGAAAGCAGTTAAAGATTCATCCTTTTACCCTCACTAATAAAAGTGGACCAGTTCTGTATAAAAAAAATAGTACAAAATACCAGGCTTGACGTCATGATCTTGCTGAAATCCACCACTGATGCTTCAGTGAGAGCAGGATTTTGCTGGAAGGTCCATGTTGTTTTGGTTGTGGGTTGTTGTTTTTTTTTAAATAGGTTTTTTGGCTCAAAAGAGGAGATGAACAATAACTCAGGATAGGATGTTCCTGGTGCTGATACGCTGTCAGCCAGCTCTGCCTGCAGTAGCGCCGTACGAGTGACATCATTTCCCTGCAGCTGCTTTTTACACTTCAGTTGTTTTTTAGCTGTAGACAAATTTTTCCATATGAGCTGTACAGAAGTTTTAATTAGATAAATAGGGAACTAAGTTGGTAACTTTATTATCCAGATGGTCTGGATGTTGTGACCTTAAAGAATAAGACAGACAAAAAGGGGATTTTTACACTTTGAGAAATGTTAATCTGCAAGACAACCTTCTTTAAAAGAGATCTTTTTGAATACTGCTTTGCAAACAAGACCAAATGCAGTAGCTGGTTTTGTTGTTGATTTATTTGTTTGGTTTGGAGCTGAGCATCAAAAAAACTCCTACTTCAAGCCTGTTGAATTTGTCAGTGTTTTGTGTTTTTAGTTAAATTGTGTGACTTGCCCTTTTCCCATATCTCACAGTGTAAGGAGGAGAGTAATACTTGCACGTGTGAGGCTGGTAGTTTGGAATGAGTGGTTTAAGAAGAAGCCAAAGATGTTAATGAGCTTGGATTTTACATTTGTTTTCAAGATGTTTAAGATGTTCGTTTAGAAACAATACAGAAAGAAATACGTACAAATGTATGTCACATTGCATAGGAATCTCCAGATTACATAATGTGGTATGCTCAAGGCCATACGAATAAATAGAATTTCATTTTCTTGAGTAATGACTTCTTCTTGCATCACTTCTTTGCCAAGTAATGTAGCTTGGCAAGGTAGGAAATGACCTGTTGGAATTCAAATTCTGTGTTGCTTTGTGCAGCCCAGTTGAGAGATGGACTAGGAGTAGGTCTAATGCATTGAAACAGTATCTCTCCGAATCTAATCAGGAAGATTTTGTAAGGCTTTCAGTCACCCTTCTGCAGAGCTTCACAGAGGTACAGAGTGGTTTATCATTAAGCACCTTCTCATCCGTCTCCTGTTGGTAGCTGAGGACTAATGCTACAGAGGGATGTCCCAAGAGTTTCTTTGCTTCCGCTGCAGTTCAACTTCTTGTTCTGCCTTGGAAATAGGAGCACGTAACTTACTGTTGATCGTTGGAGTAGTTCCAATCCCTGTCGATGTTGGATCAGGATCTGTTCCTGAGGTACAAAGTAAGTTTATATTTTTATTTAAAAGAGTTAACTTCTTTGCAAAGAGGTTGTCTTAAGGTGTCTTCAGTGGGTTGTTTTATGGAGTATCTTCTTCTGCACAGGTGTATTTTGGTTCTGTATACTTAACTCGTATTAAGAAGTTCTTTTTGTTGCTGTTGACTGTTGTTACTCTCTTGTCTGATAGGAGTTCTTACCTGTTGGAGCAGAAGCAGCAGTGCAGATCTCAACTCTAGTGTTCTAGAGCGGCTCTCTGGGAACTGGTTGCTGTATTTCTGTAAGCAGGGTCAGCCCAGGACTCGAGAGGTCGTGCATCAAGTCCCTGCCTGTAGTCACTGAGACCTGATTATAGGGTAGTCCCTTTACTCCTCAGTCCTCCATTTGCAAAATAATACTGCTGTTAATCTCATACCTTGTGGAGTGAAATTTGTTAAAGGTGGTGAAATCTTCGGCTGTTAGAAATCAGGAGAACACGCTCTTGGTTTGAGCGAAGCTGGTTTGGTAGTCAGCTTCCCCATAGCTTTCTTGAACTTCATCTGTTACTGTTACTGTCTTCCTGCTTGGTATCACGGAATTAGCTTTCCTCCTGTAGTCCTAACAGCTGTCTGTTGACATTTATTTAGGGATCATCTCCTGTTGATGTGATGCAGTTGCTGGGTTGTGATTTTCATGTCTTTTGTGCCCCCCCCCCCCCCCCCCCCCCCCCCCNAATGATCTCCTGCCTGCTGAGTTACTGGCAGCAGCAGGACAACTCCCTGCCTCTCTGGCAGGCAGTGATACCCTAGCCTCATCTGTACGATGGCTTTCAGTCTTCTACGTCAGTCTAGGCAGCTGATTTCAGGATTTGTTTTGTTCAGCAAGCAGAAATGCTAACTTGTATGACCAGTCTTATATAATGTCTCTCTGGCATCTTCACCAAAGCTTCGCTGTAGCAGTATGGGTATGGGGCTCACCGCCCTTTACATGCTTTTAAGAGATGCAGAAGGAAAAGAGTTTTCCTTCATCTAGAACATGTAAAAGAACCCAGGGGAAAAAAGGAATGACTTTAAATTACTGAAATTACCAGCCATTGTGCCTTATTGCTGTAAAGAAGACTTGCAAGATCCTCTACTTGTTTTTTGCTTTAGTCTTTGAGAAGTTCTGCTGATAGAAGTAGTCAGACCCAAGATACTGGTTAAGGCTTGCATTTGAAGATTGCTCTCTTCTATTTTATTTTTTTTTTTTTTATAAGTCCACTTGTCTCAAAGTAGCCTTATTTACAGAATTTGCAGTGGTCTGGAAAGTAAACTTACTGCAGCAATTCGGAGAAGTGGGCCAGGGTAGGAGTGGGGACTCACCTGTTTGCTTATTGAGAGACTTGACAAAAATTGAATTGTAGCTATGCTGTGTGGCTTGTATTGCTTTGCCCGATTTCTGGATAAATTTTGCTGTTCAGAACAAGCATAACACAGTCCCCTAAGTACTTTGGACCTGTCTGCCCAAAACACAATGTGGCGTTGCAGAAACAGCGACCGACGTAAGCAGGCTTGTGTCCTCTATGGGAGGAGAAGCACTGGAGCATCCTCAGGAGTCAGGAAAGGAGGCTCAGGGCCAGCATCAGCCCACAGAATTGCAAATCAGTTCCTTTGAAAACAGTTCTTGCAGGATTGAAAATGTTACCGGTGGGCAGCTGACATCCAGCCTTCTGCATGTCTCACTAAGTCTCACCACTCTGGGAGGTGGAAAATTGAGGGTGAACGCTTCTTCCCTCTGTCCCCCCATGTTATTTGTTGGCATTCCTCAGTTGGTGCATGGATACGACACTTGTGCTGTTGTGTTTTTAATGCGATGCACCAGGGTTGATGGAAGCCTAAACTGGATGTGTTGTGGTTGAAATGGTGTGGTCCCTGTCCCAGTCTGTCCCTGCTGCTGAGTGCTAATGTTTCCAAGGATGTGGCTGGTTTACATCCCCTTCCTCCCGAGTCTTGTCACACCAAATGAGTAGCACAATAAGAAATCTGCTGGACTTCTTGTGTCTCTTCCTCCCTCTTTGTCTACCATTGAGGATTTAAGAATGTAACTTCCATTTGGCACAGGCGCTGAGGTGGGAGATGCCTGAGAGTGCCACATCGGATGCTGCTGCAAATTACAGCCTTGAGGGCTGGGGTGAGAACCCGTAATGGGTGTTTGCTGCATGAACCAGCGTGTTCCTGGAGTGGTACAGATCTCTGGTGCACACTGCATAAATGCTGTGCAGGTAATAAGATAAAAGCAGGTCTCCTGACCAGCAGATGCTATAACAGGTCCCTTTCGGGATGCTAACATCCCCTTTATCCTTGTTTCTGGAGAGTGAGCAAACAGTTCCCTTGCTCCAGGGGATCTGGACAAGGCGGTTCAGATCAAGGATCTGGTCCTGCTTTGGTGATCTGCGCTTTGAGATCTCTCCTCTCTGGCCACAGAATCTGTGCTCCTGCATAGCGTCTGCCCCTGCTTACCGGGCAGTTCACCTCAAAACGCAACATGTATGTAAAAACACGTGTATGGCAATATAGGCTGCAAAAACATTTCTAATATTTGTTATTAACAGATTGCTATCGGTGTGTTTGCGTACGATAACATTTAGAATATGCTGGATATTTAAAAGTTTATCTGCCACAAAGGACCCCACGTAGGATTGCCCCTGCTGTGCTGCCTAGGTTGGTGTCTTCATGGTAGATGTTAACTGCTCTTTTGGTGCTAGAATTACAGCTCTTTTAGTGCTGAGTCTTGTCATTGTGGCCTTTCTTCTTTCACCTGGGGTCCTAAACAAGCCAAAACCTCTTATTTTCAAAGCCAGGTACTGTTTACTGGATTTCTGCTCTTGCTTTATTATTCCAAGAGCTTTTGCCCATCTCATGGCATTATTGTAGGCTGATCACTACTGATACCGGCGCGGGTCTGTTTGTCTCTTTCTTAGTGCCATCCCATTGCTGTAGTTTGTGCTCATCTTTCCCTTTACGGCAACTCTTTCCTTGTCGACAGGAGTGCGGCGCTGCAGCCGTGCTGCTTGGAAGGGGGCAGGCGACCAGGCTGGCCTCTTGCCTTCACCCTCGTCTCATTGTTCATTCAGATTTTTAAATGCGCCACCATGATAAGCTCTTTGCATCAGATACCCTGTATTTCTTCGTTTTTAAAATGCCAAGCATGCCTTCTGAGTGATGTTAATGACTATGGACATATATCAGAAAAATACCTCATCCTAGTCCATTTCCAGTGTGCCTATTACAGAGAGTGACCTGTGGTGGTAACGCAGCCCTGCCTAGCAGGGGAGGCTGGGCAGATAGCAATAGTGTTCTCGGTGTAATAATTAGCATAAAACTTCATTGTATAGGGGACTTATCTCACAGTTCTGAAGAACAGGAACAATGGGATGTCAAGATAAATGCTTGGTAGCATCTGCTACAGCAAATGTGTGTTTGTCGACACACTTATCTGATTAAAAGTTAATTTAATCTAACCTGACAATGGTAGATAGTAGTGTGTGCTGGTATGTTAAGTAAGCGTGGCGTGCATGTGCAACTGAGAACTTTAGACAAGTGATTTGCCAGACGGAGTCTTGGTGAACTACAGATAGAACATTTAAACTAAGGTTACTTACACTCAGTGACTCTGGTATAAGTAACTTAAGCCTACAGCAAATTCTTCATAAAGAAAAACTTGAATTTAACTACGGAACCACGAAAGCCTGCCTTGTCTCCTCAGCCTTCAAGTAAGTAAAAGTATCTCTCAGGCCTTAAACTTTTGCTTGCTCAGTGGGTTGAAAGCTATTCCAAAACAAGCAGTGGTGCTTGATGTCTGTGGTTAGTAACAGAGGTAAAATGTAAACTCTTGCTTAACACCTAGGTTATTAGACATTAAAAATGCATGGAATTCAAGGGGGCAACATACTTCAGCGTACGAGTATCTGACTGCTTGACTGCCAGTGCAAAACACTGCTTTCACCCTTCGTCCCAAATGTCCTTTTTCCTAGGGATGCAAATAGGTGTGTTGCTTAGCTCTTGAGAGAAACGCTGTTGCTGCTGCTGCTGTCTGATCTTTCCATCTCGGCTCTTCAGCTATGGTCAGCGTGGCACAAAATACAGCTCCCAGAGTTGTGGCACAAACCGTGCTGCGGTTGAATTGTGCTGCTGGGGGGCTTGGGTATTTCCTAGGCAAACGATGCTGGGAGCAGAGTGCACAGGTAACGGAGCAGAGTGGGAAGGAAGCTGAGAAACTGCTCCTTATCATAGAGCTCTTGCCCTGCAAGTTCACAGTAGTCACCTGGTAGTTTGAAAGAACATTTTTGACATGGAGGAAATAAGGATATATTCGCACAAAATGATAGAGGCATCCAGAGGTCCGAGCTCGGATTGCCTTTTAGAAGGTTCTTGATGGTTTGTACCCTAGTTGGTGGTCCTGAGGATTTGCTGTCTTCCTGCAGGCATGGTAACATCCACAAAGTTAAGGCGAGCTTGCTAAGTTTGTTCTGTTATGGCTTCAAAGCACTTTTTTTTTTTCTTTTTTTTTTCTTTTTTTTTTTTCTTTCCCCCCATCCTCCATGGTCTAGACATATTATCTGATGGATGAGTTACCAGACCTTGGGAAAATGGTGGTTCACCACGTGTCAGTGGCTGTTTCGGACCTGCAGAAGATGAGTTAATCTTCCTGAAAATTTGTAGGTGCCCATAGTTGTGGGTATTAAAAGCACTGATGAGGCTCCACAGCCCACCAGCTAACAGGTTTTAACAGCTTGTATTAAGTCCTTTTTTGGTCAACATCAATTTAAAAAAGCACCTTATTCCACTTCCCTGGTTGAGCCAAGGACGTATGAAGAGGGTGAGTGCTGGTCACTGCAGTTGTCTTTGTCGAGTCCACAGATTAATTTGGCAGAAAACAGTGCCCGGAGCCACACGCAGTGCTGGAGGGGGGGGGGAGTTGGGTGGAGGGCTAGGGAGGCCTCTGCTGACACCGTCGATAGACGTTAAATTTTAAATGCGAAAATTTAGATCTGCTTAAAGTAATCTTTCGGTATTAGGTATACTCACAAATATTTCAGTTCTTCAGCTAGTTTGGCAGCATTATTCTCCGAGATGCTGAATCTGTGTAGTGAATGAATTCAAAGTGACAAGCTGGAGACATTCCTGCCATTCAAGAGAGGCTTAAGGAATTTCTTATTGGCTAAATTACAAATATGTAGCATTTTGCCCAGCACTGCATGGCAATTTCAAGCTGCCTGACCGTGACAAGATTAGCACTTTTCCTCCCCTCCCCAGCAGTGACTTTTTTTTGACAAAAAAAAAATAGATTAAGAAGTACCAGGCAGAGATGCAAAAGCTTGAAAGAGTAAAAACCAGCCTTACCTTGAATGATTCTGTCTGTCACTGGATTGGTTCCTTAATTAGCCCCATGTCCTTTAACCTCTTGAGAAATAAGTAAGGGATAAATTTGGGGATAAAGACAAAGACGCCTGGAGATTTACCACACACCGCTAGGTAATTCATCAAGGAATGTTGGTAATTAGCCCTGCCTCTTTCCTTTCTGGCTCATTTAATAAAACTGGTTGATTTAAAATAATGCCTGCTGGTTCATTATCAACTACTTTAAGAGCCAAGTTATGAACTTGAAACAAAAAACAATATTGTGTTGTCTGTAAAGGACCTGGCAAGTGTGTTCTGTTTTGTTGTTTTAAAAAAAAAGAAATTACTCAGTCCCGTCATCAGTCTCCCCAACTTGATAATTAAATATTACTTTGTTTGGATTAACATTTGGCTTTTTGGGTGTATTTATTTCTAGTGTCTACTACTGAGAGGCAGAGAGGAGGAAAAAAAAATCCAAGATCTTGAAGAGTTACATGTCAGATTGTGTTAAGAAAGCGTGGCCTGATGGAATTCAGCTGAATACACTTTACAATAGTAGTAGTGGTCCAGTTGAGGACGTGGGTAACTGCTTTAACCCTTTATCTCTCCGAAATGAGTGCCAGCTTCATGTCTTGTTCTTTGAGCAGAATGATTCATTTTAGTAACGCATCTCTTTAGTGCTTGTAGTGGAAATTGTCCCTGAATGGAGGACAGAACTCATCTGGTTTGTATTTGCTTAGGAAAATATTCATGCTGTGTTCTTTCTTTATAGATAGGAATAGCATTACTCACAAATTAAACGAGAGGATCAGGCTAGAACTGGATCAATACACTGCTGCCTTTGCACTTTTCTGGGAGAGTATCTCTGTATGGCAGCATCCAGTTTGAATTTGTTGCATGACCAGTTGCTGGTCAGAGGATCTGGTTAGGTTTGTCTGACTGACTTTAGGAATTAAGTTACTATTACTGTAAATCTTCCTTTAATAATTAATGTCAGACTCAGATTGCAACACTTCTGAAACTGTTGTGGGCTAGAGGAAAAGCAGGCTGTGCTAGCCCTCTGCTTACGGCAGGCTTGCCAGATCTTGAATCCCTTAGAAGACTTCTTGTGAACCTCTTATAACTCGTCAGTATTGTCTGGGGCAGAATAGGATATAGTGTTTCAGTGCAAATGAGAAAAAACATCCTCCTTGCTAGTCTTCTGTACGTCCCCTTTGCACCCCCTGGGATGGTGCTTATTCTGGTGGAGCTTGTGGTTACTTGCCGCTGCGACCTGGTAAAACTGCGTGTCTGCTTTTATATGCTTGGCAGATTTGTAAATTAAAAAAAAAAAAGTGATAGCCTTTGTGGAAATACTACTCTGCAAGTCTTCAGTGCTCAGCAATTCTTTTGTGACCCACTATGAAAGTATCTTGCTGCCTCCAGATGCTTGCAGAGAGGGCGCTGGGGTTTTGGGGTGACAGCTCAACCCAGCCGGCTGTCGCTAGAAACACTTCCACTGGATGCCAGTTACCCACTTGTTTGTTATTTTGAGACTTCTTTAATAAGCTTTTATAGTTTAAATTGATGTAGAACTAGATACCTTTTGTCCAGCTTGCAATGACATGGAGCAGAAAATCTAGTATCTTTAAAAAAAAAAAAAAA
>VZSZ01011752.1:150634-188843 GCA_013398815.1 Ibidorhyncha struthersii
AAAAAAAAGGGGAGGGGGGAACCCCTGACAAACACAACTCTACTTAATACAAGTGTGTTTGCGAAGTTAGAGTGTCCATACCAAATTAGTAGTGTCCTCAACTTGCTGAATATCAGTAGCTGAAGTTCCAGCTATTTCTTTGAAAATTCCTGGGTAACTTAATACAATTCAAGAAGATTTTTATTTTTTCTTTCCCTTTTGAACTTGCTCATAAGTAGCACACATTTCAACATCAATATTACAGTAATGAAACTAGTGCTCGGAAGTACTGAGAACTCATTCAGGTACGTCATTCACGGCGTTGCACTTTCATGATCTCTCAGCAGATGGCATTACGGTTTCCAAGAGTGTGTGTATTTCTTGGGAAAGCTCTCCGCTGCTGGGAAAGCCATCTTTCTAGACTGTTCCTTTCTCTGATGAAGGCCAGTACTCAGGTGTACACTTTTGAGACATTATTCAAATCATGTTGTTCGCTTGTGTTATTGTATTTTCTTTTCACCAACTAATGTCCCAGAGGTACCTTGAAGCCATTAACCAGTTAAATGCTGTATGTAATTGTTACTACGTGCGAAAACCAATTACTGCGAGAAAGTCTGTGAAAGGCAGGCTGCCTTTTTTAAATAATCCTGCTACTGGCATCCAGTAGAAGTAATAAACTTGTTCAACAAGTAAGACTAGAGTGCTAGAAAAGCTTAAGCGATGAAACCGGAGCCTGTTTTCCATTGAGTATTTCCGATCCTCAGAGCTATGTAAGACACAACTGTACTGCGTTAAATTGTACCCCCCCCCATTAGTGCTTTGTGCTACAAATCCTGATTTTTGTAGACAATGTGAGCTAGTGAAAGAAAAATAAGTTGAAGAAGTGATGGCTTTCCAGAAAAAGAGTAGTAAGTATTACTGTATTTCTAAATTAATGTGGCTTACACAACCCAGAAGCCATTAGCTGTTTTCAAAGCCCTGGTTTCTAACAGCATTTTTGTTACCGACTTGGCTGGAATCTGCCTCGTATCTCCAAATGAACACATTGACATCAGCAGGAATGTGTCTTGTGTGTTTAAAGAAACCAGTGTTTCAAAGAGCTGGTTTTCTGTCTTGGAGCAATGTACTCCTTGAATCTATCTATCTGTCTATCTCTCCTCTCCTTTTGAACAGGGAGAGTGGCAGAGCCACTCGCCAAGAAACGTCCCAGGCCACGAGTGCTGTGGCTGCTGAATGCATGGCAGTGTTGGGAGCCGTCGTTGGAGCTGAGCTTGGAGTCGCAGCAGCAGTCGGGAACCTAGAAGTCTTTAAAAGGTCCGAGGGTTCATTGCTGCAAGCTCCAGAAAATCCTAGGAGCGAGTTTCAGAGGAAAATAATATAAACAAGCAACTAATGGAAATTCTGTTTTTTCAAAAAAACACTCCCTTCCTTGAAAGGAACTAATTTCAAGACTGAGGTGTAGAAAACAGTTTATCTCCCTGTCCTGGGTCTTTATAAAGGTCCTGTCAAGAGACCTATAAGGCAGCACACTAAGCCTTGTCTTTAAGACAATTTCTACTAGCTATCTAAGGCTGTGACTTCTCTCTCCTTGGGTGTTTTCTTTAGGCACGTGGGGTTTTTCTTTCTTCTGGATTTTGGAAGTCCTGTCTCGAGGGAGTGATATTCTCAGGAAGGACTTATTCTGGTTTACCCATATCGGTAATCCAGAAAGCCGTTGCCCTTAACCAGCATCGCTGTCCTGGTAGCAGCTGACTGAAAAATGGGGTTTTGGCGAGCCGGCTTGTTTTTGGGGGGCAGAGCTGCTCTTAGTGCTGCCGCAGGCTCATGTGGAGTAGGGCTGTTCTGTTGAAGCAATATAGTGCTCTGCTGGCATTTCAGGAGCTGCTTTAAAGTTGATTCCTGCCTTGTTAAACAGTGCTTTAAAGTTGATTCTTGTCTTGTTTAACAGAAAATTCTCAGACGTGAGATTTATGTTTAAAAAAAATATACAGCAATCATCTGTATTATCATAACTAACTGATTGAAAAGTCTTCCTTCGAGCAGTCTAACACTATTTTACTATGCCATTTACTTAGCTATTTTAAAGTCCTGCTTCCTGACTCCCACCAAAACTATACTCTTCTGAAATACTGTGATAGCCTGGGTCTCAAAGAAACAATTTGTTCAGGGAAGGAGTAAAATGACCTTGAATGAGTCAGCACTTGTGTGTAGCAATCGTAAGCTTTCTATCCTCTGTGCTTTCTAAAAGGAAATGAATTCTGGACCACAGGCACCATTCATTGCGCAGTAGTTAATGGGCTCCATTCACATGAAAGTTCATATATTCCTTAAGGGTTCAGCCCTGTATGGTTTGCTGTGTAGAAAGAAAAATAGTATTTAATCATGCTATTGCGGCTTTTCAAAAGAGTTTATCCTTTTCTAATGTACATTGGCTTTTTGAGGGAAGACAAGTGGTGCCTTCTGCTCTAGAGTGCTGATTATTCAATGAGTGCCACTTTGCAGTGGGTCACTGTTCAGAATTGCCTCCTGCCTTTCCCTGCGGTGTTTAATGTAAAGCTTCCAGCCAGGGCTTCTGCCTGTTCGCAGGACTTATCCTTAGAAAACCCTTCTCTCTGAACTTGCACCTTCCCCAAGAAAATTTATTAATTCCATTATCTGCTTTGGTTAAAGGCGGTACCTGTGAGGACTGAGTCAAGTCTTGATGGCTCTGTGCGATCTGAGCACACAGCGTCTAGACGCTCCGCTTTGGATGTGGAGTGAGGAATCTGCTGACTGCTGTGGGACCCAGGGAATAGTGACAGATAGCTATTAGAGGAACACAGTTAATCCAACTTTGAATTTTCTTCTCTAGTAGTTGCAATTTCAGATAACGTGCCTAAATAGCTATTGCTGCCAGCTGTATATAAGCAATAGACCACCAGATGGGGTAAAACAGAAGCAGCTTTGGCTGTTATTCAATCAATTCCTTATTTGTACCCATTTTTATTTTTTGGGTATAGTTCTGTGATACATTGACTGTGGCAGCAAAGGCGGTGACTGATGTCCCTCGCAGCCCTGGTACTGCCCCCGTGGTTGCGCCAGTATCTCCATTTGTGGGGCCACACTAAAAATTATGTGCAGTTTGAGATTTTAAAAAAGGCCTATTTTGGGAAATGTGACTTTTTTTTTTTCTTTTAATTGCCTTAGTGGTTTTGATTGCCTGGATCACTGTAGCCCTGCAAACAGCTCAGCCTGCTGACCTGAGGGGTAAGAGCAGTGAGCTGATGTGGTAGGGCAAGAACGAGGAGCCGGACATCAGCACTGACACCTTCTCAGGCCAACTCTGCCTTTAGTGCGGAGCAGCAATGCAATTTTGAAGTAAATTCCCAGTTGTTCCCAGTTTACTACACGTTAGCTTATTTTTGCCTGGTGCTGTTGATGAGTACTAATTAGATTCTTGTCAGAGGAAATTAAATGAGAAGACCTTGTGTTATCCAGCCACTGCTGGGAGTTCAGTCTGTGAGAGCAGACTAGAGCCGGTCTGACATCAATGGCTTGAAATGCATATAGTGTTCTGAACTGTTCCCCTACGGGGTCCCACGTCTCACACCGCGCTGCGTGAGGATGCACAGCTAGCTGTGGTGTCCTCGGCACCGGCTGCAACTACATCTGCCGTCATCAAACCCAACTGTTCTCTATTGTGGATGTACTGGCATCTCCTCTGGCTCCTAGCAGATGTTAAAAAATACTCCAAACTTTTACTTTTCCTCTTTTCAAACTTCATTTCATTTAAAATAAACTCTGTTCAGTGTGAGCTTATTTGCATTTCTGAAGCCTTAAGATCTCTAAAAATATTTATTCCATCCTGTAAAGTAGTGATATGATAAATTGGGTTTATACTTGAGGTTTAAAAAAGGGTGAGGAAGGTGGGGAAGATTGAGTTAGAATCTAGTTAATCCACATCTAATCTCTCATTACATCCTCCTAAATCTATCATCTTGTTGCCTTGAATTGTGTTATGTTCCCATACTATTTCTTGGGCAGCTAAAACTCTGTGTGTTATAAATCAGTGATGAGAGGTATGTTGTAAAATACATGTCATGTTGTTTGTATTTTTTTTTCAGTGTTAAAAGGAGATGCATGTTTTTTTACAAAAGTAAATATGGCTTTAGTGGAAGATGCTATGCCTGTTTCCTCTTGTGAACATAGTTCAGCTCTTGTAATAGCATTTGAAGGGTTACATTAGTGTGGGTCAAGTGCGGTTTAAAATAGGATTCTTCTGAGACCAAGCCTGGAGGCCCTGAATTTCTTTCTCAAAAGATGTTTTAATCTTCTGACAAAACTATTACTTCTGAATTTCTTGACGACTCGTATTTGCAACTAACCTTTGGAGGACTGGAATGATAACACACACTCTTCTTTGTATTTTGTGAATGTGCCTCTCCTGATGAGTTGTTGACTTGTGCTTTCTTTGAAGTTCAGATTGAACTATTGAAAGGAGTTTTTTGTAAGCTGTTTGGGAAGGTGGAATTTGTCTGGTGTCGTGTAATAAAATGGGATTCCAGTGCTGTAGAAAGAGCCCTAACTCCGACCCTGGTAGGACTCCATGCAGTAGAGAATCAAGAGCTCGTAGTCCCTGAAAATGCTGCTGTGCCAGGGCATGGGTATGTGCTGGAAGAGCATCACGGCAGAAGTTTAGACCATCTTCTTATATAACCTATTTTTCACACTCTTTAAGTTTTTGTGATAAGGAACATACTTGTGCAATATCTGTTGAAATAATGAACCTGCCTGCAGTGTTTTGTTAAAACTGCAGTATAAACAGGGTTACTGACAGCTGACTCGGTATCTGTCAAAGACTTCACCGGTGGTGGTCCTGCAAGTGCCCCATCCTCTGGCCTGATCAAGGCTCATTGATGTGGACAAGGAGCTTCTCATTTCACAGCGTAACTAATTATTTACTTACCGTATGTGAAATAACATGAGGAGAAGAGTTTTCAACAGCTCATCTCTGGAAGACACGGAGGGGCAGGTGGGGGGAAGGTTACAAAAACGGCCGAGTGGCTGGAAGTTGTTTTTGTAAGTATAAAATAGATCGTGATGCTATGTCTCTACGTATGTAAGGCCCGAGATCTTAAAAGGGCTGAAATGTTGGCATCCTTGTTTAATAAATGAGCCGATGGTACTCTTGTTTTTTCTGGGAGCCAGACGATAGCTACTGTCTGTTGTGGGAATAAAATCATGGGGTGTAGAGGTGAGGTCATGCAACCTAATGGCTATTCACCTTAAATACGTCTTTGTGTTACAAAACTGTTATGGCAGCATTCCTTTAGCAAAGAAATAACTAAAAGACTTTATAAGTTTCATTCTGGTTTCTGGGTTTAAAATTAGAGTGGAATAAACATAGTTAATTTCTTACTGTTGTTACCTGTAATCTCTTGTGGCTATCGTGATGTCTGCTGTAGCACCTACTTTGTGAGATGTCAGGAAATAAAAGATGTAACGTTGCTTAATGGAAGTGTTGGACATTAGCACTCCACTCCCTGGGAAGGGCCACCACCATTCAAAAGTAACCCTGACAGCGTTGGCTTTCGGTTTTGATGCTCTGTGGCATCAGTTTGGCTCCCTGGGTTAATTCTCCTCCAGAGCGGTGACTTGCCGCCCCATACAAGGAGTGTACCCACCTTTGTGGCTTGCCAAAGNAAATCCCAATTCCGGTATTTAGCAGAATGCTTCAGATCGTAGCCAGTTGAGTTTGCATGAAGGTGACTTGGATTGTCTTACATTAGAGAACATGATGATCAAGCGCTCTGAGGTACTGGAACTGTTTTATTACAACTCAGTAGGTTTTAATACTGTCATAAATAACATCACAGCTCGTTGAGCAAAAGGATAAAAATCAAGCAGTTCGATGGTAAGCCAGCTTGCATTTCCTTCACTGAAACGACGTCAGCGATTTATTATTATTTTAGGCTGCGTGTAATGATCATATTAGTTGTGTGAATAAAATGGATGTACCTAAGACTGCTTTATTCTTCTGCTTGTTCATACCTTCCATATTGGAGCTGACATGAGACGACATCAGCTGTAGGCAAAGTGGTATAGAGCCCGGCTACGTCTTTCTAATTCTTTATTAACTGTGACATGTAGAAGCTCAGGGCATGTTAACAGCGTAAAACTGTTTCGAATTAACAAAATCTTCATTCTCTTGCTAACTTCTCGTGGCGCTGCATATTTGTCATAAAGCAGATAGCCTCAAAACAGGCGTGTTCCAGAACAAGCGTCCTTTGTGCTGTAGCCAGTTTGTTGCCAAGTGATTTGTTAAAATAAATGGTCCTTTTGAAATTATTCTCACTCATATTTTTTGGAGGCTTCTTTAAGTTTCGGTAGGAAGGCTTTTCGGTAGATGCACAGGCCAAGCTCTTCCAGCACGCGCTGCATGGCACTGGCTGGATTTGGTGTATTTGTTTTCTGGTTTCACATTTGGGTTGTGATTAGTGGCATGTTCTCGATATGTGCTTTGTAAGTGACCTTGAGAGCACGCTGCCAGCCTCGCAGCCCCCATGTAATTATGTGAACAATGAGCGTACCAGTCTTCTACCTAGGTCATTTTTAGACAAGTATGCAACAAGTGTAGATGTCCTTCTGATGTGCGCTGTGCCTTCAAAGTAGGGAGGTTTATTCCCTTGATTATAATAACCCAGGAGTTGCATTTGAGTTTACAAATAGCTTTTATTTAAAAAAGAGAAGGATACACCTGTCTCTCTTTGTGGCTTTTGGGTTTTTGATACATTTTGATCTAGTGTTATCTTTAGATCTCTCTCCCTATCTTGTGTTCCAGTACTGAATGTTGAAATTTTGTAAATAAATACTTCAGTAGCCCACAGGCAATATTCTGAATGCTGATTCTTTCTTACAAGCTAATGTTGTGGATTTGAAAGACATAAATCAATTTCACTTCTTAGCCCCAAAGTGCTGAAGATTACATTCCTCAACATCTGAAGTTATCTTGGCTCAAAGCTGTGTCTCAAATGCTATAAAATTGAACAACCTTTCACAAACCTCATCGTGAGGAGTGAGACCTGTGTAGTGGGTATGGGTTTTTAAAATTTATGAAAGTAACGGGTTGGGGTTTTTCTCTTTCTTAGACTTTTTATTTACAGTTTGGGCAAAATGGCCTATTTTAGCTTAAATGTAACCTGTGCAAAGTCAGTGTTGCGTGACACACTTTCAGACAAGTCCATGCAGGGGCCAAGTAGATTTACTACATTAAATCTGTTTTTGGCATGGAGACTTGAAGCTTCTTGAATTTTATTCATTAAAGTCTGGATAAGCAAACAACCTGTCCCAGTCTGTGTGGGGGTAAGTCCATGTCTCTAGGAAGTTGGTAATAAGGATTTTTATTTTAAAGTCAGTGTGTGCTGTCTCTCCTTCTGTTTTAAGCTTAGCTCTGATTTACATTTTACTCAACATCTTGTATAAAGCTGATTTCTGTTTTCTCCTTTGTTCATTTGCTATGAGAGATGCAATTATTTTTACCAGTCCCATTTGACAAATGAGCAACCTGAGCAAAACCAACTGTGGGAGAAGGATGCTTCTTCTCACCTATGGAAACTGCCTCCTCAGAGTGTTGCAGGACTCAAGGAAAAACTCATGTTCCTCCTTTTGTATAGCAAGGTGCATGCTGTCTCGGGTGTGGGCTCTACAAATAAACTCAGAATCTAAATCCTTTGCATGTGTGAAGGTTGATGTGATTTAAGCAGTAGTATGACCTGTCACGGCCCTGCTGGGGAGAAGGCTCGATATTCTGCACCTCTTCCCTGCTGTGGGAGATGCAGCGGAGTGAAGTCATTAAAGACACCAGTTTTTCCAGCAGGTTTGTAGTGAACCTGAGACCTGGAAGTGAAATACTCTGTTGTGTAGGTCTAGCAGGGGTTACTGAGGGCTGGAACCGTGGCTGGATTAGTAACCCCTATGAAATGTAACTGATAGTCTTGCTCAGGCTCTAAATATGTGACCGCAAGTCAAAGCTGGCGCTGGCTAACACCGTGCTTGGCAGCCTTAGGAGGAAGATAAGGTTGGACAAATACTTTTACATCTCTAATGTGACTCTTTCAAGTCGATAGTGGACTGTGTTAGAGTGGTCTGGTAAATCTTGCGTTGGTGTTGCTTGGGCTGTAGGAAGGGCGGATGATTGTGCTTGGGCTATGGAAGGTTTTTGCAAGGGCAAGCTGGGAGCAGAGATGGCTTCAGACCGTCTGTGCTGGCTTTGGGCTCTCGGGCAGCTGAAATAGCAGAGTCGTAGGACCACAGATCCTTCCTGAGTTCACATCTCTACAGCAGGTCTTGCAAAAGAGCTTTTTGGAAGCAACTTTATGTCTATCTTTGACAGTTCCTGTGAGGAGGAGTCATTCGTGTCCTACTGTGAGCAATCTCAAAAGTGCCAATGAAAGTGCTGCCCAGCTTCCTTATGAGAGAGGAGGATGGCAGAAGCGGACGTAAATATGAGGTGCTTGAATTAAGCTTTTTACCGTGGCAGTACCGTAATTCAAACTTGCGTGTCAGATGCAGTTGTGTGGCTGATATTGTTGCCTGTTAGTCGTAAAATATTTACGCTCTGAAGCACCTGGGGTAGGTGAAATTACAGCAAAAGATTTGTGTCTGACATTTTATGGAGTCAATTACTTGTCTGTCCTAAAATGTTGCAATGCTTTTTTGGTATCCTCTTAGTAACTGTATAAAATAAAAATTTATGGCATGTATGTTGGGAAGTAAACAGCTGAAATACTGGTTTCCTAACAAAAAAAAAAAAAAAAAGTAGCAGTTCAAAGGACTGAATCCTGTCTGAAAGCCGCACTTGTGGAATGGCAGCTAGCATACCACTAACCTGCGAATTACATCAATTCCTGTTGCCTTAAGCAAATTTGGCTAACCTCTCTTTAATTTCCTTAGATACTGTTGTCATGTGCTTCTATAGCTAAAGCACTTTAAATACTAATCCACAAAAACTTTGTTCTTTTCGTCTGCTTCATGTCTTTCCCTTGAATAAAAAGTCATGTTACACAGAGGAATTTTTGGTGATGGGCAAAACAACCCCTAGTTGTGTAAGTGATGTTCATTCTGTACAATGTGCCTTTTCTTTTTCATAACTATTTGTGCTTGAAGATGACTGTTGGATCCACTTAGACTGCAATCATGATGCCAGTTCTTAAATAACTTTCTCGTACCTGCCTTGGTTTTCAAGTTCAGAGGGTCTTTTGGATGAATTGGGTAGCCGGGGAGTTTTATTGCGCTAACTGATGTAGTCTCCTTGTGTCGGCTATGTCCTAAGGTAAAATGCTGGAATCAACTCATCCTGCCTGGCGTTCCCCAGTCAATACAAGTAGCTCTTCACCTTTTTCCTGCTCTTGGGCTTTCTGGTCAGTGCTCTTCTGGCCACTCTTTCTGGGTTATGGACTAAAAGAAAGGGGAGCAAATATGCTCTAGAAAAGATGGAGGGAAGGGGAGAACAGCAGCTGGAGAAATTACTGAATAGGTTTATCTGTTACTAAATTCACACTGCCCCGATGGGAAATGATATATCACAACCCAATCAACTTAATTTTGACGACGTTTCAAATGAGGTAGCTGTTCCACCTTGAAGGACTAGAAAGGTTTCAGAAAGCAAGAGGTCTGAGCTTCTCATGTGAAGCTACTTCAGACCACTGATGTCCTTAGGGGGAAAAATGTGATGCCATTGCTTAATGTTTGAATGCTGCATGTGGGAAAATGTCTCTGAGAATGAGTTAAACCATTGTTAACTGGTTAACAGCTGGTTATTTGGATTGCTCTGAGTTGGGTGGTAGGAGAGTTCTTCCTGGCATTACAGTAAAACTCATCATCAATATTTTTAATGGAATAATTGATGTTTTTTTATAGTCTTTAGGATTTTCGGGCTTAGTGGATCAGGCTGTGGTGAATATGACGTGCAGAATCTTGAACTTGGGTTAGAAAACTTCAGGAGGATAAATCACTCTTAATGCAAGAAGCACTAATTGATTATCTTTCTCATATGTTGTTTTCCTCAGTTTTGTTTTTTTTTTTTCCTAGCCTGAAAGGATAGACACCTATTTATATATACAGCTTTCTGGTTTTATTCGAAGTCCTAGGAAACAAGTTGTTGCTGCTGCTGTTGGTTTTTTTTTCATCCTTGAAAGTGATGGGTCAAAGCAGCTTTAAAAAGCAGCTTTGAAGCCCTGGACTAGCGTGTTGAAAAGGCTTTCTGGTGCGGTGGACCCAACTGAAGCCTGTAACCCTTGCAAAACACTTCAGTGGATGTGGTTTTGTATCGTTTCTCTAAGGGTACCATTAATTGTTAAATAACACAGAATTTTAACCTTTCTTAAAAATCCCATGACATTTAGCTGTCTAAGCAACAAAAAGTTCTATTGAACTGAGAAAACTGACCAGAAAGTATTTTATTTGTGATTATAAACTGTAAGTCCTAAGGCAATTTACTTGAAACAAATGGTCTTTTTAATTAAGGGGGATAAAAAAAAGTGAGGGTAGGGGGGAAAAGTCTTCCTCCCCCCCTGCTTAGCTGTCCTCTAAGTCTCTGGTATGTCCCTGTGCCCAAGCCTGACTCTGCTTACATGAAGTATTAAGTGGTTTGGCTTTACTTTCACAGGAAGATTCAGTGATGGTTTTGGTGAGAAGAATCTCCTTCTGTACGGTTTGGGGAACGGGAATGTGCTCCTTCCCAGCCCAGAGGAGTAGGGTGGCCCCGAGCTGCCGGCATCGCGATGGCCTTTTGTCACTTGTGTCACACCAACGGAGGGTTTGGGGCATCTTCAGCTCTGTGTGCTCAGGTGTGAGGTCTCCACTGCTCAACTCCATATCCTGGTTCTTAGCAATCTGCTTTTTGCTAGGAAAAGGGGGTTGTGTCCTGTGAGCTCAAATGGGAAGACAAAGAGGAGGAAGCCATTCTGTCTCTACAAATGGCTCCTGTCTGAGCAGCTAGGCCTGCGTGTGGCAGAGGCTGAGCATGGCGCCAGGGGTGGCCAGGGGCTCTGGAGTGGTGGTGGCCTTTGCCAGAGGGGGTGACGAAACTACAATATCCCCTGTGAAAAAAGGGGGAGATGAAAAGTGGGGAAGACAGAGAGGCGGCAGAGGAAGTCCTGGGGCCAGGAGGCTGCTGGGCTTGGGGGGCGAGGAGACCTGTGCAGGTGGGGCTCCCTGAGGTGGGATGTGGGTGGACGAGTCCTGCCCCAGCATCTGGGTTTCAAAGTGTGGCTAGTTCAGAACTGGCTTTGTTCCCCTCAGTTTCATTTACTCGTTTGTTCCTGGCTGTTTTTTCTACTCAGCCTGGTTGTCTTTTCTTCACTTCATGGGAATGTTGTGGGAAGACAAGTAAGCCAGTAGTAGTATGGATATCTGCAAAAGTTTTAGTGATGAAATTGTGTCTTAAATTGCTCAATAGCTACAGAAAAGATCACAACTGAGTAAAACAACTATTAAGTGCTTCAGAGTTGTATAACATCAGTATTTTCTTTTTTATAACGCAGCACCTAAGGCTGTCCATACAAAGCTATTCTGTGATCACACTCGAACAGAAATATTTTTTTTCTGTTATTTCTCCCTGGATGGTAAGAGAGGTTTGAAAGCAGTGGTACTTGGAGATGTGACAAGTAACACATTGTGATTTTAAGTAGTAACTGAGATGGCAAAACCAATAAGCAGCATTCTACCTCAAGGAAATACTCTTAACACAAGACATGCTGGGTTGGTGCTTGCTTCCTGCAGTTTCCCATTTCAGATAAACCAAACCCGTGTGTGGACAAACTCACATGTGTGTAAATAACACAGACCAACTAACTTAGACTAGTTATCTTCATCCAGAAGTACTGGTGGGTCAAAGCTTGATCCTGCAGTAATTAATGAACGTGAAGTTTTCCTAGAGGATGATTGGTAGTAAAACCACAGGTAATTACTGATTTTTATTCTGGTATAAGTTCCCTGTTATTTTAATCATTAGCCATTCTGTTTCTGGATGACACCGTATAAAACGCATTGGCCAAGCCAATAGGCTTCTGTCCTGCCCTATACCTGCCCAAGAGTCAACTCTCCTCTGTGCCTCTACAGTGGGTTCGTGTATACCCACTGGGAGTGGGGGTGCATTGCTCTGTTGCCACGTAGCACTGTCCCAAGTTCTTGCCATCATTAGCAAGTTATTAGTAAATTAAGTCTTTGAGTGATTCCCAGCAAGACTTGACAGGAGGAGCAAGTATCAGAAGTTTTGCTTCAGTTGCTTGTGTTGGCTTCATACAGAGGAACTATTTGAGCCGTATGCTTTGTGCTTAAGCATGCAGCAATACTTTGTGTTTAAATTCCTGAGCCTCTGATTAACTTAACGGGAAATATTTTTAGTTTTTCAAACTGAAGGAGGTAAGTGGGTCTACTCAGGAGTCCTGTCACTGATGTGTAATATAATACAAGGAGTTTGAAGAATGTAGTTAAAATTCCCACTGATATGGTGTGTATGCTTAAAGCTAGTGAAAACCATTGATAAAATGTTTGCTTGATCGACTCTAGACCCAAGGGCTGGGGAAAATCTGCTCTGTGTATATGGGTTATTACTATTGTTTCTGTGATGTGGAAGAAAATAGGCAGTTTCTCAGGAACTGTTGTTTTTCCCCTACTCAGATACTTGAACTGGGTGTATGCACTGGAATTAGCAGTCAGATGTCGAGATTAGTGAAGGTATGAGAAAGCCTTTCCCCTGCTTGAGATAACATTGTTCTCCAGGATACCCGAAAGAGTGAGGGGACAAGTGCTGAGTAACTGGCATGGCCCCATCCAGAATTTATTCAGCCCAGCTCAGCCTTGTAGGGCCTAAGCTGGTATACATATACTTATAAATCACAGAATCTCCTAGATTGGAACAGACCTGTAAGATCATCTAGTCCAATCATTAACCTAACACCGACAAGGCCACCACTAAACCATGTCCCTGAGCACTGTATCTACATGACCCTTAAATACCTCCAGGGATGGGGACTTCACCACTGCCCTGGGTAACGCGTTCCACTGCCCTGGGTAACGCGTTCCAATGCCCGATGACTCTTTCAGTAAAGAAATTCTTCCAAATATCCAATCTAAACTTCCCTTGGCACAACTTGAAGCCATCTCCTCTTGTTCTATCACCTGTTACTTGACAGAACAGGTTGACTTCCACCTCTCTGCAACCTCCTTTCAGATAGATACGGGTGCCATCAAGCTGATTTCTTTATTCCGCTTTTCTCAGTGCTTCAGCTCAAGAAAAAAACATACTAGCTCAGTGTCAGCATGGCAAGAATGGATGGAGCTTGAATCGCTGACCCATGAGACTCGTAGTGCGGGAGTGCATGGAGCCAGCCCATGGAGATGAGTGGAGATGCTGCTGAGCTGGCACTGGAGGCTGTTCTAGCATGAAATCAGTTCTGGGCCTCTACTTCTAAGGTACTGTTATTCTGCCACCCATGTAAGCAGTACCTTGAGAACCATGCAAACTGAAAATGCACCTGAATACAAATTGAAAGCCTTCTTCCAGGTGTTTCTGGGCTGAATCCAGGCTATAGGCTGCAACTTGGCCATCCTAGATCTGTAGTTCTTAGTAACAGAAGAATTTAGCTACAATGGTGTGATAAATTTAGCTGGTTTTGCCACCTTGGCTTAAATAATTTCCAAAGTTCTGCAGATGATACTTCCATTACTTCTTTCCATTACTTCTTGCTTACCAATAACAAAATGTCAAAAACTAATGTTCTACTCAGTTTAGTAATGTTACAGCGAAGTTTGAGTTGAAATGTCTGGACATAGATGGTTGGAGATTCGGTTTCAAGTTGTTCTGTTTTTCTTGCATTTCCCCATTCAGACACATTTCTTAGGGAGTTTATCCAAACCAATAAATTGTCATCTTCCTGTACTTTGTGTGTCATGAATTTGGAAGAACAGCAGCAACTATTCTTCACCCCAGAGGCAAGAAGGGGCTGAGGACCAAAATTAGATCTCAATTAAGTCAAAGCTTTTATTCATGGTTTCAAATTCGGGGTCGTGGAATTTCGTTTTAGGGTTTGTTTTGCAGCTCTTTGCTTGTGAGATATTTTGTCAAAAAGTAAAACTGCTTTATGTCTTATCTACAGGCTGACCGTGACTTACATCTTGGGACACTTGCCCAAGTAGGCACATTTGGGCTGTCTTTGATGTAGACTGCAGAAAAAGATGCTCTAGGCAAAAGACAGAGTTAGTCTAAACAGAAAGCACTGAGCTCATAAAGGTAGTCCCCACCAGATTTCAACAGTGGACCTCATAAGGCAACTGAAAGGGGCAGTAAGGGACACAGCGAAGAATCAAAACTCTGAAGTTTCCCAGATGCCTTCTGTGTAGCCCGTTGGGCCTCACACTTGGCCAGAGCTGGGGTAGTTGAAACTGGTACGTCTGTCCAAAAAGAAGGGTGAGAAGCTGTTTCCATCCTGTGGGAGCTCCTGTCCTTGTTGCACTGACGTGCAGAGTGGGAATAGTTAACGTCACGTTCTCCTCCGTTCGGAGAATAATTGTTTGTTCTTGTATTCAAATGTGAAAGTACATTTGACCAGCTGTGGATTAAAAGGAAATGTTCAGTCCCTGAATCTCTCCTTTGCATCATTTCAGAGCAATTAAATGACAGAAAAGGTAGTTCTCTGTGTTCTTTGGTTCACTACTGGACTTGTGTGAGAAGGTGACACATCCTTGGACAACTCTGCATATCTGGTGTATAATGATTATGGTTCTTCTGGTAGCTTTTTCCTGTAAAAGCAGTAGAGCATCATCTCTGCTGCCACTGATTTGAAGCCTAAACACCTGACAGTAAATGAATTTCCTCAGAGTCACTTGTTGCCCATGTGTAGCAACAGTTGACTCTACATGAAAACATGGTCTACTGGATAACTCTGTTCAGAATGCTTTCAGAAGGATATCCCTTTTTCTGTGAGCCAAAGTGACTGTGTGGTGTGTCAGGAATTAAACCGACTAGATTATAATTTGCCTTTGCAGTTATGCTGCACACAAATAGGCAGTAATGTCAGTAATCCAGTTAGTTATGTTAGTAATGTTAGTCATCTAGCTGTTACACATGCTTTAAGGGTGGGCAGAGGAAGAAAGATTCCCACACCCTTCCCCCCCCGCCCCAAAAAAAGGAAAGAAATAAAAAAGCAGACAGTAACTTCTGATCTCCAGCTGAAATCTGTTACCTTGTGCCTAAGAGGACACACTTCTTGTCAAGATTAAAATCTCAGAGAATAGTTACACTTCTATATTAAGTAGAAATCTGCAACTTAAAAGTTAGGGACACAATGCAGCTCCTTTGTTTAAGGTTCACAACTATTTTTCTCTTCCCTGGCATACCAAAGGCAGCACAACCTATTTAAAAAAAAAAAAAAAAATTATGGTGTGGCAAAATAACACAAATTATTCCAATGTAGGATATTACAATAAAATCTTGGAGAAAGTATGTTCTTGTGAAATAAGTATTTGTTTTGCCAACAAAAATCCCATGTCAGTTAGGCAGTGTGTGTTTCAAAAGTTGACACAGTGGAGTCAATTCAGTGTCTTAGTATATATTATAAGTAATATAATATTTGGTGATGCACAGTTGAGATGTGGATCTTGGAATTTTGCTGGTCCCTCTCCTGGGAGTGTGGTGGGTGGGTGGGAGATAGGCACAGAGAGGAGAGGCTTTGCTCCGTCCCGTCACCCTGGCAGGGTCGAGGGAGAACTGCCGTGGTATCTTACGCCTGTAGAGGAAAAGGAATGTGCAAATTCTGTCAAGAGGAGCAGGGCTTGTTTTTAAAATAACATGTTCAGAGATAAGTGTTACAAAGATAACTCGTTTACCGATAACTTTATCTCTTCGGAAGATGAAAATTTAAGTGAAAAATAGACTTATCTGGGTAGTGTAATTCTTACCACTGGTGATAGGAAAATTGATAACGCAGTTTGGGACTGACAAAGCAAGTGCTGTACTTATCACAGCAGACTGCTGTATTGTGTTGTCTTGAGATTTAGTACAACAAATCAGATTAATCTCTCCAGAAACGCTATCTTAAGTGTGCTTCCCTGTGCAGCAGAGACTTTGGAAAATAATGCATGTTGAGCAGCTTTTGATGCCTGTGCTTGACTTACAAGCTTTTGTCAAGGACTTGGATAGGAAGAAAAAGTAAGTTCTGGAAGGTGTAGGGACTGTGCGTAGTACCACGACTGTGTACAAGTGCAGGTAAGTGTGTTTGGGACACGCTTCAGCCCACTGGCAACCATTCCTGAACTGGAAAGCCTCTTCCAGCTGTAGGCTGGAACAGAATTGATGGGCTCTAACACACCAGGGAGGCTGAGGATGTGGTAGAGCTTTTTCAAACCCTTGGTGTAGCTGCGGGTCCTGGGTGGATCGGTGGCTGCATGGGCAGAGCGGTGGACTGCTGCGCCTGGAAGCCGAAGATAGGACTGTGAAGCCCTGTGGGTTTATCCAGTGCACCCCACTGCCAGGGGATATGCGATAGGCTAGTAGGGTATTTCTTCAGTTATTTCTTACTTAAAAACTTTTAACCTTACTGCTAAAGAAAAATACCATTGTCTATTAGTACGACTGGAACGAAAGATGAATAGCGAATTAGCCTTGAGCGAACTGTCAATCTGACTTTGATAGCCCATCACTTAAAAGGTCCTTTTATGTTTATGAAAAAGCATGACGTCAAAGCCAGGGAAAAAAAAATAATACCAATACTTAGGGCTAAACTTGAACCGCTTCCAAGAAGAGCCCCTGTGTGAACTGTTTGTTTCTCTACATGCGTGGCTAATTAGCGTAGGTTACTTTAAGTCTGAGCAGCGGCATTCAAGTTTCTTCTGCTGTTTTGGGGTAGCTTGTTTATGGTGCTTCCATACGGGAATCCCTCAAACTGGAGTAGCATAGCGCAAAGGATATCACAGTCGCTTCTCTCGCAACCTATAAGTAGTATGCTGGAAATGCTTGAGTATAATCATTATCAGGTGAGTTGTTACTGCAGACTTATTTTAAAACCTGTTGCTAAGAGGGCTTGCGGTATACAGGAAATCCTGTTCCTCTGGTATCTAGTACATCTTATTTAATTTCTTCCACAAAAACAAGTGGGGGACATACATGGTCACTTTAAATAGTTCCATGAAAATGACTTTCGCTGTTATAAAACAAAAATACTTCTCAGAGTATTACTATATTTTGGGTTGGTTTCTACCTTCCGGTAAAAACATTAATGATCGAAGAAAGGTGACAAAGAGTTTCCAGGATACGGTGAAAATTTTGCACGGAAAAAACTGCGTTTCTTCTTTGCTTATTTGGGGTGCACAAGAATAGTTCAGTATGAGGTTTTTCATATTTTGTGTATAAAAGCATGCAAAGTACTGAAAAGCTTATCTTAAATACAAAAATAACTGTTGCTGAGGACAGTGATTGATCTGAACTGAAACACTTCTTTTTTGGCATCTTATTTGCATAATGTGTTTATAATCAGGCTGTCTTATTTGTATATGATTTAAGCCATATATCTGAGATACAAATAATCTGTAGGCAAAAAAATAATGTATTCCTTTTTTTAACCAATGTGTTACTTATAATAAACCAACCAAACAAACAATAAATAAACCCCCTAAAAAAAACCCAAACCTTTTGATCCCTCTGCTCTCTGTTACTTCACATCTGATAAAGGATAGCAATCCACGCTACTTGGTTTTAATTGGTAGCTACTAACAAGTAAAATGAGTCTTGCAGTGCAACTTGTTTCTCTATATTTTAGTGAAAGCTAAATGTCGCGTAGCTGAAGGTCCAAACGCAGAACCGTCTGTTCTGGAGGATCTCTCTAAACTGGAAAACCTGAGCATTGGTCTTAAGTGAGAAATCTCATGTTGTAGAAAAATAAGTGGAAATTCTTGGTTTACCGTTAATAAGTCGGTTATAGAAACACTAGCTCATCAACTGATTTCTTGCCACCAAATGTGAATTTGTGAACTGCTCTTGTCTTCCTTGGAGCTGCACGGGTTGGTACTTTAAGTCAAATGCTTAGCTGGTATATATGTCACAAATGTATAGCTCAAATTGATAGCACATATAATGATGATGTAAACCAATAAAGCACTCTTTAAATTGTGTCATACAGGTGCAGACTCACCTTGAGAATCCAACCAAGTACCATATTCAGCAAGCCCAGCGGCAGCAGGTAAAGCAGTACCTCTCTACCACTCTAGCAAATAAACATGCCAACCAAGCCCTGAGCTTGCCATGCCCAAACCAGCCTGGGGATCATGTCATGCCGCCTGGAACTGGAAGCAGCGCACCCAACAGTCCAATGGCTATGCTTACTCTTAACTCCAACTGTGAAAAAGAGGTAATACGCTCTCACTGTGCATGTTCTTCAGTAAAATGCAGTTGCAATCTGCCTGCCTTTCTGTTTTAAACCATATTTGCTCATTGTTAAGATGTTTATCTTCTTTTTCTGAACCGTTCGCTTTGAAAATGCAACTACTACCTCGGTGTTTGCCTGATGAATATATATTTGCATAGAACATTTCAGAAAAAAAAACAGTGTCCCTCTAACTTCCTCTTTTTTGAACTATTTATGTAGTTCATGCTTATTAAAACTACTTTCTTTTTTTTTTTTCCCTTTGCTTGATGCACACAGTGAATAATTGACCTTTGGAGAATACAAAGCAGTTTTGTAAGCTGTAGCTTTCTGGAATAATGTTATTTATGGCTCATTCAGTGTAGAAAGAGCGAACGGCATAGCAAAAATAACTGAAAAACACAAAGCTTTGTGAGATATTTTAGATATTTTTCCAGTAAAATTTGAGCAAGTCTCTTGCTTAGCTGGAAGACCAGATTATCCCAGCTAATATATTCTAAAATGTCACTGATTGCTGTTTCATGATGAGCTCAGTGCTGCAAATATAAGACTTCACTAGCCTGTGCCTAGAAGTCCTTCGGAGCCTTGTCTTAATCTTTGCTGGCAACAGCTTAGTTGGATGTTACATGTGTGCTCAGGTGCTGAAGGAAGATGATTTGAAAGGTGTTAACAAGTGTAAGAATCATGTCAAAGTTTTTGTAACATAACAAATGGGAGACAATTGTAGAGGTCCTTGGGTCCCCCCATCCTCCTCCCTCAAGCCTTTGTGCCAGATTTTTAATACAGATGCACTCTGTGAGGAAAACATTATGAAACTTTGGGAAACAGTTATTACAGAATGTATTTTGTACATGGAAGATATATTACTTGTGCTCCATAGCTTCAAAACAAATGAAAATCAAATGGTTCTGTGTTATCATCCTAGTTGTACCCAAGTACTCTTTTTCCTCAGCATATTTACAGCTTCACTTTGCTGTGTCATCGGGCACATGTGTGCATGACACTGTTTCAATCGTGCTCTTTTTGGGACTGAGACTGTGCCATGAACTCAGATCCATGCTTTGCTTTTTCTTTTTTTTTTTTTTCCCTTCTTTTTTTCCGTTTTATTTCTGCAGGGATTTTATAAATTTGAAGAGCAAAGCAGGGTTGAGAGTGAGTGCCCGGCTCTGAACACACACTCACGAGCGTCATGCATGCAGGTACTGGATGACACAGGAGTTGGAGCACAGGTCCCTTTCCTAATGAGCATGTTTCTCTGAAGTTATGTTAAGAATAAACTTGCCTTCTCGTGTCTTTAAGACATTGAATGTAAGATGTATTTAAGGAACAAAACAACAACATTGTTTATTAGCATGGATGTCAAAAGTGCGTTAAGAAGAGCGCTGGTGCTTTTCTAGCACTGTGACGCTATAGCAGAAGAATGTATCAACGACGCTTTAAGGTCTCACTTCAGGAAATCTTTTCTAATGCAGTTTTCCCAAGACTGCATGTATGTATTCTTGTCCTGATAGTTTCTAAGACCACATTTCTATGCAGATCACATTTGCATTTAAAAAAAATGATATGAGAAGGCTTTAATCCATCTGTGGCGATTCATCCTCAGTAGTCATACTTTGTTTAATTATTATTTTATTTTTAGCAAAGGATTTTTTATTTCTAGTAGCAAGACTTCAGATATGGGCTGTAACTGTTGGTTCCTTTCTTGCCCTCACTTCCAGTCAATGTGATTAATTCTGATCATGTTTTCTCGGTCTGATACAAAATCTCATATACTCTATTTCTGCAATCAACTTTATGCATTGATTTTTGTAGATGACTGTCATTTAAGCTCCTTTTTTTATAGTGAGCAAAAAAGGAAATAGTCAATCCTGTAGGACAGTCTGGAGCTCCTGTGCGGTGCTTTGGAGGGCTCTGTTCCTCTGGACCGTGCAGGACCTTATGGAGGCACCTTCCAGCCCCACCCCAGGAGGAAGATAGCTTGCACCGCCTAAAGTCATCTCCGAGCTGCTCTTGGGTGGTGCTTCCTGGGAGGGTGTATGAGGGACGTGAATCCAGCAGATTCTGTTGTTGAGGGCAGGCAGCCTCTCACCCAGCAGCAAGCCTTTGTTCCCTCTCCTTCCCCCACAGGTGTCAGGGGCTCAGGCATCACTGTCTGCACACAGGTTTTGACCCCAAAACTAGAGGAACGAGCTAGGGGTGGGCAGGCAGTGCTGCATGGGGGTGGGAGATTCAAATCCTTAGTGTAGCTGGTTCTCCAGGGAGCTGTTTCCTCCGCTGTTCCTGGGAGGAACAGCATGTCCGTGGGCACGTAGTGCAGGGTAACTGCTGGTGGGAGGAGTGGGTTAGACCATGAAGTCTCAGCTTTGTCATGACCTGACTGTCCCGGCTGACTAGCGGGTGTCATGGCCGAGGGGTTGGATTTGGAGCGCGGCAGGACTGCACAGGCACCTCTGCTTGGGCCCGTGCTCCAGAGAGACGGTGTGTGGCTGAAGTGCTTTGTCAGGCTTCTGTATTCTAGTGGTTTTGATAACTATTTTGTTTTTCTTTGCCCACCTTTTCTGCTGCAGATGGATGATGTGATTGATGACATAATTAGTCTGGAGTCAAGTTATAATGAAGAAATCCTTGGCTTGATGGACCCAGCCCTGCAAATGGCAAATACGGTACAGTGGTCCTTTCCTTCTGGTTTCCTTATTAAGTCTAATTGTCTTTCCTTGAGAGAATGCAAAACTGTAGCATGACTCTTTTTCCAAGCAATTAAGTAGTTACTGTATTGTCCCATAGAGTGTAATTAGTTTTTCTTTGAAGAGCTTAAGGTATACGGTTGCAATGAAAAACACGAATTTATAAACACAAGCTGGAATCTGGTCGAGGGAATACAAAGGGCAATTTTGCTTTTCTTATTTCAAAGCCAGGTTAGTCCAGGAGGGGATTGTACCAGAGGACTGAACTGAACTAACAGAAGTGAGCTCATACCCATCGATATTAAAGATTGCCATGGACATTATACTTGGCTTTTAGAAAGCCTAGAAGGAACCTCTGGTACCGCAGGTTCCTGTATCTTGTAACGTTCAAGTAAGAAATTGTACATCACGCTTAAGCGTGTGTTAGCATCCCTGTCCAGAGAACGTTCTAGTTTAACTGCTAGTTCTAACATCATAGCTGTAGCTTAACCTGATTTCAAATGGAGAGAAGTCCCTAGCTAGATGACAGCAAAGATATTACCAAATTTAGGGGGAGAAAAAAAATTAAAAAACCAACCTTCAAAACAAACAAAGGGGAAGGAATAAAGATGCTTAAAAACTGAATGGGGGAAAGGGATGTAGGAAGCCTGTGACAAAAGACAAGAACACAGAGGTGTGAAAATGAGGGAAGGGGCAGGTTGCCTCTGAGTTGCTGTTTCTGTTTGCTGGTTCGCATTGCTGTGAGCATTAATATAATCGTACTTGTTGCATAATCTTATTTTGATCTTTAGTGGAGGGCAGCTCCAGTGAATTTTTTGCCTTAGGCTTAAGTGCTGTTAGATCTGGCTGAGTAGATGTCTGCCAGGGCTGGCATCTGTTTCTTTTTTATCTAGTGCCAAAATTTACAGCTTACCACATAGCATCGATTTTGTAGCATAGCTTTACATTTGCTGACACTACTGGTCTGATGTCATGTTAACCTGGTCCTGCGCTCCCACAGATTCCCACAGCCCTCTCGGAGACGTGGTGCATGCTGCAGGAAACAGCCCACCAGCATCCCTTGCTAAATAGTGTCCTTTGAGTAGACGGAGAAACAGTTGCAGAGTCCTACTGGAAAGAATGAGTTTTCCTTTAATCTAAGATGACTTGAGAAGTGCATCTGTCCTGGAGTTTGGGAGGAAAACTTAAAAACCTGTGAAAAGATAGTTTTCAAGATGGTTACTCCCTTTTTTATTGAGGGTTCAGGTTCTTCTGGAGTCCTTTCTCTGAGGTCCCGGGGACCTGTTAAATTAGAGGGGACTTGGACTTCCTTGTGCTTTTCTTCCTTTCTTGTTTCACAGGGACCCCAGCAGTGGCTCTTTGCTTCCAGACAAGCGCATTAATGATACTCTGCATTCTTTTGGTGCAAGGAGTCCATGTAATCAACAGTTAGGGTAGTCTGCATCCCTTGCGCTTGCTGTGTGACAGCAAGCCTTGTAAAGACTGCCTGATCCACATTTGCTGTGAAATTTCAGAAATTGCCCGCTGTATGTGGTGAAGTCTATAAAATAAGAGTATGAAATAGCAGAATTAAGAATTCTTTGCTAATACATCTAAATTGCTGGAGGCAAAAAGCATATTTCAGTCTCTGAATTAACCTGGTACCAATCCTGAAGAGATGGAAATTGAACCATGTTTCCCAAAAATTGGGTTTGGGGAAAAAATGAGTCTGATGGTAACAGACACTTTTCTTTTAGAACAGGATTTAGCTCTTAAATCACTCAGTATTTTACTAATAAGGAATTAATGTCTGTAGACTGAGCTAAGTAGAGGTGGAAGAAACCAAGAGAGGAAATGGTCTCTAAAGAGACACAACCTATAAATAGCTGTGCTGAGACCATGACAAAGGCTGCTATTGTTCCATAACCAACAAAGAACAAAAGGACCAGTTTGTTACATTTGGTAACAGTACTTAATTGATAAGCAAAATCAGAGATTTCTGTGTAGAGCGAGCTAAGGGAACTTTCCGAGTACCTCTTAACTGAAAAGGGCTCGTTGCAATCAACTGCTTGTGGAAGTATTTGTAAACTTTGGTGTTGGGTCACAAGTCAACTGGCTTTGCTTCTGTGGTGAAAGGTATCACAAAATGGTCACTAGTTTGCCGAGAGGGTTTTATGTGTAGATGCGACCTAGTTAATAGAATTACTCAGTACTGCGTAAAGTACTCCTGTATGCCAAGTTGAGATGACGACTAATTCACAGAATGGTCAGTTCACCCAACTAAACAATTTTCAACAAGAGTCTGACATGGAAAGCTGTGTGAGTACGTGCAGCTCCACTTCTAAATGTGACTTTCCTGTGGAAGTCAAACTGCAGGAGTAGAGAGGAGTCTAATTTCAGGGTCTGTCGCTGAGTGTGTGCTTGTAGGTAAGGGAACAACACAATACACTGCAGGCCGCACGAGCCAGGCGACAGAATCCCTCCCGGTGTGCACTGATACCTTAGAAACAGCCCTGTTGATCACGCAGCTGATGTCTAAATGATCTATAGAGAGCCCAAATGACCTGAATGTGGGTGCTTGTTGTGTTGGAGTAGCTGAGGAGAAAGGAAAGCCTCAGACTCTGCTGAATGCGTGCTTTGATGCGTCTGCAGTAATATTTACTGTATTTGAAATTTCTGTTATAGAAAAGCAGTAATTTGTTTGTGCACCTTGGGAAGCCAAGGCCTAGAAATATGACATCTCACGAATGAAGGCTTTTTAGACCATGCTGTTTCAATGAAGATAACAAGCTAAGACTGGCATAAGCCACTGTTCCCTCATATCCTTTTTGGGAGAGTAAAGGTTGGATGATCCAAATGATGCTTTATTTAAATTTCCTCTTAGCCAGAAGTGGCTAACGAAGCCTTAAGGGAAGCATATTTAAGTTGGAAAGATGCTAGTTTGGTGAAGGCAGGGAAGGGCCCTCCTTGGCACCAGAAAAACGACATCAAATTCCATGTCTTTCTCAGTGTTGAGGCTCCTGTCTTCCCGATGAAACACCTGTGGGAGTTCTGAACGCTTTCCCGTTGCTTTGTACTTGGAGAAGGGGTTGAACAGGGAAGTGGTTGAGTCGCCGTCCCTGGAGGTATTGAAAAGATGTGTAGATGTAGTGCTGAGGGATGTGGTTTAGTGGTAACTTGGCAATGTTAGGTTAACCGTTGGACTCGATGATCTCTCTTCCAACTATAACGATTCAATGATTCTATGACTCTCTCAGTAGATAAGAGCTGAAACGTTTGCAAACAATGTTTATTTTTTTCCAGTTTATTCTAATAGGCATTTGAAATAAATGCCAGGTGTTGCTGTATTGTGTCCACTATAAGCCTCTTCTGTTTGGTGTGTTGTTTGGTTGGGGTTTTTTTTGCCCCATTTCAGCCTAGTGACTGCTTTTGTGTGCTCACAGCACTGCCAGCTTGTCCATCTCACACCAATGCCCCCAGCGGAGGGGTCCTCTCCCCTTTGCAGTTCCCTGAACTCTGCACTAATAACTATTAGTCTTAACTTGCAAGTCAACTAACTTTTATTCCTCTGAGACCTGGAGTAGAATTGGGAACAGAGGATGTGCCTCAATTTTAACTCATCTCTAATGACAGGTGTTTTAGCCGTGTGAGATGAGCTGAAGTGTTGTATGCACTTTATATTTTTCAGGTGAAAGGGGTTGTATAAAGTTAGTCCCAAAGGTGTGACTTGCAGCCATGCTGGAGAAGAGGCCCCTCAGAGGCTCACACTGAGTGTGGACTATTTATGTAGTCGCACGGTTAGAGCTGAAGCTTTGATCTGTGGAGTTCAGCTTGCTGAGAAAAGTAGCTAAAGAAAGCAAGCCCAGTCTCTTTGCTTATGGATCACTGATTTACACTGAGATGTCTGGCACCTACCTCTAATGCAAATTTCCTTGATAAGCCATTCATGTGTACGTGCAAACTTGCAAGGTTTTTCAGCTGTGCAAATTTCTTCCTTCATCTTCCTTTATTTAGCGAATGCTGCAGCGGCAGTGCTTGTGCTTTGGTTGTTGCACAGCTCTGGGTATGGTTCCTCTGGCGCTCACGATTTCTGCAGGACTTTCAGCATGCACGTCCAGCAGCTGCTGCCCACGTTACATTCCCTTCTGTGGTGTTTGCTGGCACAGGCCCTGTTTATTTCCACGGAAATGCGGCACAGTGTTCCTACCTTTGAGGGGGGGAAAAATTAAAATCACAAACGTGTTGTAACAAGCAGGGTCCACCTGCAGTAAGTAAAGCAGCTTGGTGACCTTGACTGTTCTTCATGTTTAATTATAACGTAGCTGCTTTACGCAGGCATCGAGATGCTAGATTCTAGATTTCTTGGGGAGGGGGGGGAAGTAGATTTTCTTTTTCTTTTTCTTTTTTTTTTATTCCCTGAAATTCCTAATTAGATTTCACATGTCTGGTTCTGAACTTCAAGTCCCAGGGCTACAAACAAGTTCTTTGTGCTCTCTCCATGCTTAGGAGCATGAATAGAAAAAGCTCATCCAAGTCAGAAGGGTGTATGACGCTATTGCTGTGCCTGTGTCATGGATGCATTTGAGGGGCCAAAAGATACAAGGCTCAGCCTTGTAGAGCAGTGAGAGACAGAGTGGTCTCCCTGATGTTAATGTGGATACATCACAACTTGGACCATAATCTGTGATGGACAGCTGTGACCTTAGATTTATTGTAGATGTTCCTTTTTTTTTTTTTCCTTTTTTTCTTTTTTTTTAATATCACATTCAAGAGCTAAGGGGAGGGCAAGGCTGGATCTTCATGAGAAATCAGTTACGTTTTTCCTCTGTCACTTAAAGACTGAGTCAGGGGACTTAATTTTTGTTGTTGGCCACTGTCTGTTCGGGACCAGTATCAGCGTGGCTTCTGGCTAGTGGTACACTTTAAGGGATGCACATCAACTTTGCTTCATACAGTAGCTCCAGATGGCAGAGAAATTTTCTTAGGTCTCAGTCTGGCAAGGACCATCAGTAGGAGTTTTTAATAGTCCGGGGCTGTGACTCACTGCATTGTATTCAACAGCATTATTTACATGGGTGTAAAGTTAATAGTCTAATCTCTGCAGGATCAGTGTCTTGGAGGGATTGGTTTTCTTTGCATCAATGAAGATAAGTATTGCAACTCAGATAAGATATCAAAGTGGTTTACACCTGTCTTTTCAAAATCTAGTTTGAAAACAAAAAAGAGATGGGTAAAATAATCCACTGAGGAAAACCTTCTTTAAATATATTCCAATTTAAAGGGACAACTTTGATAAGTCTTACTGGAATACTGTCCTATTTCTGTATAAATCTCCTTGCTTAAACATACCTAAATAAGAATAGAAGAATGAAAAAGTAATTGAGGAAAGTTAATGTCAAAATAATCTTCCTCCCACTGGTGTGCGTTCTTGTTGCGTAAGTTTACTTTAAAGTTTTCTGTGTAGGTAGCTTTCAAATCACATGAAAAATGGGATTGATTAATACAGTGTTCTCCCTCAAGCATGTGACAACCTGCTAAGTACTTACACTTACATATTCCTGGAAAAATGAGGGCTTCCTCCAGGAGTGTTCTGTAGGCTCTTTCAGATATTTCGAATAAGAGAAGTAATGGGGGTACAGACGTAATAGTTTCACTGAAAAATAAGGAGCCAACAGTACAGCAATATTGTCAGTGTTACCTGTTCTGCATATTCTGTGTCTGCATATTCTTGAGAAGGCAGAATTTTCCCAATGTAGGTGTTTTATTCCTCATGCTGTGCATATCTGTGACTTTTGCTGACCTTATTGCACGCTCTGTTTGCACATGGAAAAGAGCACAGATTTCTTAGCAGATCCTAACTCTGTTCTTCTGTACCAAGCCTTTCATAAGGGCAAAAGAAATGATCATTTTCCTTGTTTATCTTTTCCAGTTGCCTGTGTCTGGCAATTTGATTGACCTTTATGGCAACCAAAGCATGCCTCCTCCAGGACTAAACATCAGCAACTCATGTCCAGCTAATCTTCCTAATATAAAAAGGGAGCTCACAGGTAAATATGTCTATAATACCACCTTGGAGCAATAGTAAAATTGTTTTGAATTCAGATAATATTGGACATAATTTCTGTTACGAGAAAGAATATATGGATTAATTTTTGCTTTGCAGACCATTTTTGGGTTTTTTTTTAGCAGATGTTTTAGCCCTCTGCAGTGCGGTTGGTGTGGGCATGTGTGTGTTCACTGTGACAAATGAAGATCAAGTCCCTAGTTGTTATAGTGAAATCTGCACATTGAAAGCATTGTGTCACAGGAAGCTTCTGTGTATCTCTTGCAGAGCTGTTTTCTAGTTTGGGCTTATCGTTTGCTCTGTCAACACTAAACTTTAACAACTTCACATCTGGAGTCTCTGCGGGATTCATGTTGAGGAGTGCTACATGTTGAGGATTTACTGTAGTAGAGGAGGGCAGTAACGGACAAAGAGGCTGTTGTAATGTGAAGTCAGGGCACCTAGATCCTATAAAATGTAAAATGAGGCACTTAAGAGAGAATATGCATCTCTTAAATTATGATAAAAATGAAGTGTCCTGTAGATTTCTTGTCATGTCTGTTCTTCCAGCAGTGCTCTGAATAAGCCGTGGGAGACAGGAGGAGGGAAGGGAGACATTAAAAGCCTCTTTCTCTCAAGCACATGTGTACAGAAGCTACATAGTTTGAAGGAAGGAATAACAGGTTTTGTGTTCTCAAGTGTGTTTCACTTTTGCTGTTCTGCTTCACTTGACATAACATGTAGGGTACAGTATGCAAGGCAAGCTTGACCGCAGGAGGAACAAATGTAGATCCGTTCTAGAACCGATGACAAAATCATCTTAATACCCAGAAATGGCTGTTCTTAAGCCCAACAGGGAGTCATACTGTATGCAGTATGGTAGGGGCATAGTTTCTTTCTTGTCTGTCCTCTTTCTGGGTTTCTGTTGTGAAAACTCACAGGCTGACTCAGTTGCAAAGCAGGTTCTGGGCAGGAATTGGTTTAAGTAGAGCAATTTTAATAGCCCAGGAGTCAGCTCCTCAGGAGGAAATGCCATGTCTCTGAGCTGGCAGATATTTGCATTTATATGACCGCACAAAATTTGCGTTCAGCACCAAATGAAGACACAAACTGCACAACGATTTGTGGCTGCTAGAGAAAGAAAAGCTTGTATAACGATGGAGCTATGTTAAGAGGAGGGCATGAGGACTACTCAAAGTCCTGCATTACACACAGGCAGTTTCGTTGCCCCAGTTACAGAAAGTTAAAGGTGGCTGTAAACTGCAAACTAAACACCCAGCTTGTCAGGTGTCCAGGCTGGTGAATTCACTGCAGACGGTTGTGTAAGACTTTAGGCAAAGAAGGCAGAAATAAAGGGGAAATTAGTGAGTGAAGTGATCTTATGTGGAAGTCCTCAGTACGTCAAAATAGATCTGAACTAAGTTAAATGTCTATATGCTACATTCTATGTACACAAACCAGTTTAGATGAGTGCTGCTTCTGTTCAGAATATATGTTAATTTAGGAGAGGTTTAGGAATTAAACTCATATTTAACAGCAGTCACTTTGACATTGATCTGGCCAAGCCTTTGTGCAGAAAGCACTATTGCTGGGGTTTTCTGACAGCCGGTGATTTTAAAATCAGCATGTTATTGCAGGTAGGAGTCTTTTGGTTCTCCGTTTCCTGATTTTGCTTTTGGAACTAGATCGGAGAGAGCTTGCAATATTTAAATCTAGCGTTTGTCAGAAACCTTTCTCCATCCAACTGTGTAAATACCAAAATTATGAAGAACCAAGACAAATCAAATCTATTATCCAAGTGTCTGATGTTGATGATGGTTGTGAGTTCTCAGCTGTAGTTACTGAAGCATTTAATGGGAATCCTGCTCACCCAGGAGCAGTTTCCATCGGTTTTGGCCTTATAAACCTCACACCTGTTTTGTAAGGCAATGTTGGATTAAGCCCAAATTTCATTGAGACGTGCAATGTTCTTTCAGGGTTTTTTGGGGGGATCCTTTGGGAGCCTAGCAGAGAAGTTGTCTTGTTACACTGCATGTAATACTGGCGTAGCTCTGTATTCTGAGTAGTAAAGTAGTCAGCTTCCAGTACTCCAAGGGAAACCCTTATCGCCTGTTATTTTGAATTGGGTGGGACATAATTCATATTCCATAAAAATAAAAGAATATGGGAAAGGAACCTGTTGCAATGAGTGAGGGGGCTTGTTTCCATAACGGTCTGTGTGAAAATAGATCACATGTTCACTTGTCCTTGCTGACTCACTGCAGAATTAAATAATGCATGCTGGCTTTGAGATATAAATGCAACAGGTCAAGGGTTAATGACCTCACTCTTTTTGAAAACTAAAAGGGATAGAGCAAACGAAAAAATAATTTAAATAGCTTTAGAAATGTAAGCTCAAACGAGAACTAAAAATAACAAACTTGGTTATGCTTTTGCCTGAACTATTACATGTTGAAGTCCGATAATAAATGTGTAGAGCAAGGTTAAGAATCGTTCTGAGTCGAGGAGACAACTAGCTTGATGTGCAGCATGGTTTTCATTAGTTTGCTTTTTGCTTTTCCTGAAGCGAGGACTGTTGTTTTCTAACAATATTGCTAATGTAAGTGTTGAATTTTTCATCTTTTTTTTTATATAATGAGAACAGTTAGTGTAGCTGGAAAATACAGTATCTTCAATAGGTCGTGTAAATTATACCTTGAATCTTGTGGTGATGTGCGTGCACGTGCCACAAAAGGACGTAGCCTTAATTCCGGTGAGTAGAGCCTCTGACTCCTGGCTGCTTCACATCCTGCGCAGGCAGCAATGCAAGAAGCATGCTGTTCCTCTGGTTCGGCTTCTGTGTGCGGTGCGTAAGCGTGCCGCCTGCATGAAAATGTAGGAGAAGGTATGTTGGAATTCAGCAGTTTGTTGTCCTCAAATACCTTGCTGAATCAGGGCCTCTGTGGGAAACGTTCTCGTCACGGAAGTCAGTATGGGAAGCGTGGGAAGAGATGCTCTGCAGGTGCAGGGGTGAAGTTCAACACCAGCATTGTGTTTTGGCAATCACAGCTTACCGTACAGGCCCTTTGGGCTCGCTGGAATGGGTGTAATGATTGGTTTGACAAATATCGAGCCGGCTTCCTGCACAAATGTTTCAGACTGAAACGTTATGTTGGAATTACTTTAATTCTAATTACTTCATTCACATGCACAGCATGTATTTTTCCTACAGAGTCAGAAGCGAGAGCGTTGGCTAAGGAGAGGCAAAAGAAAGACAATCACAACTTGAGTAAGTTTCGGTTTTTCACGTGTTGCACCTATTCTAGTAATGATTTTAGACATTAAGTGTTTGAATGCTGGCATTTTAAATCTGAATGAAACACTGCATGAGGTATATAGTACCCGTTCGTTACGTTATGCCCGTGGATCAAATATCTTGAATTCTTATGAAATATGTGCTTAAATCTGCTATTGAATTTTAAACTCTATTTTTTTCAATAAGCCAAGTGAACAGGTGGCTGTTATCAATGGAATTACTGGGAACAACATTTGATCCAGTTGCTTTTAACAAATCCACCTTGCACAATTCTGCCTTTTTTTTAATTAATCTAAAATCTTAAATTGTGGTCAATTTGTGACTTTTAGACATCAGTGCACATCCTCGGTGTGGCAACTTTATAAATTCCATTTTTGAAGGGAACACGTTTCCACATTGGAAAAAAAAAAAAATTTTTAAAATAACGAGCATCTTATGACTTAGAGGATCTTTAAGTTGTCCTTTTATACTTTGTATCACTAGAAAAAAGGAACTGTTTCATGCCTTGAGGTATTCAGAAGCCTTTTCCATGGCATGAAAAGCTAATACAGGAAAATTGGTATTTATGTTTGACTTTCGGATCCTCAAAATGTTACATGTGGAAGAGCGCTTTAAAAAAGAGACTATACATTTTGTCCGTTTTCCTGCTTTGGGATTTCCTTGAGCATCTAAATTTTTTGGCTCTGAATTTGTCTGTGATGCTTTTCCCTAAGAAAACATTTGCTTCTCAGTCGAGTCCTATGCTGACACAGGCATCCTGGTTTTTAGAGTCTCAGTTTAGCTCTGCCACTTCGGCCATCTGACATTTTTACAGTATAGACAGAACTTCTGTCTTAGTGTGTCCATGTGTAGGAGAGCAAAATAAATGACTCTGTCACTGCATTTTTAAGCTTCAGGCAAACATTTCAAAGGCCCTTAAAGAAATCTTTGATGAAACACTTTATATGTTCTAATTAAGTGTGAATATTGCTTGTAACATTTGTGCTGTTTTTTCCAAAGTTGAACGAAGAAGAAGATTTAATATTAACGATCGTATAAAAGAACTAGGCACTTTGATACCCAAGTCAAATGACCCGTAAGTATAATGTGCCCAAGGAGACTGTGGGAGGGAGGTGTTAAAAGGAAAAAATAAAAAAATATCTTAAGGGAGAAAAAGTCCAGAGTTTTCTTGTATGATCCTGGCACTCCGTGACTGTAGAAATGCATGAAGGTTCCATTATATTTTTTTGAAGATTGTTTTGGGGTTTATTTTTTCCCTTTTGGAACCTGCTTAAGTTTATGTTAATTTTGATGATTTTTGTCACAAAACAGTCACCATACGTACCGTTGTGCAGCAGCACAGCATCCAGCAGGACCTTGTGCTTTGGCAGGGCTGGGGTTGATGCTAGGAATGACTGCCTTACCAGTGGTAGAGATGTCAGGATGTGAAACCTTAGTCTCGTCTCGCAAAATTCTTTTAATGTATTAAATGTCATAGCTCAGCAAGACGGAACCAATCCCTCTTTCTGTGAAAACGGAGGGCAGTTCCTCTGGGAAATGATCATATTCCCCTCCCTCCAAGAAAGAAGAAAAATAGGAGCCTATCTGTGTTATCTGTTCACTGATAATTTGCCAGTGTTTGTGGTAGTTTCCCAGTAGTTCTTTTAGGTAATTTTACTGTTATTAACTTGTCTTAACTTTACCCAACACTGATTCAATAGCAAGGAACACCCCCTTGCTCTGGAGCTTGAAAGTCTCCCTTAAATCTGAATCAATGCCACATGATGCTTTTGGGGAGAGTTTCCACTATTTTAAGGCAGTTGCTCGTGGAGCAGCTCATAGCTACTCTTCAGAGAGGCTCTTCAGCTTCCTCTAAGGCAAGCAAGGCAACATTGCACAGTATCAGCCTACCGGACAGGTGGATCTTTAGTCTGACAGTCTGCAGTGAAGTCTGCACTTTTTTTTTTTATTTATTTAAACAAAGTAAGATGATGTTGGGGAGAAGACGATGCAGGCAGCCTCTCTCTCAAAAGCGAGTGTGGGAGAGGCAGTATGGGAGCCACGTACCCCCTGGCTGGTGAACCGTCGTCCCTAGGCTGCAATGTGGCATTTGTATTTTAGGCAGAGTTTTAAGTTTAAAGCAGCTGAATACGCTGCTGTATTGGGCTCTTCTCCTCCTACCGTAACACAGCTGTCACGCAGTGCCACCAGGAGGACTATTGCTTCCTGCTTCTTGGGAGCTAAAGGGCCTCAGGTCTTTCTCCCACAGAAGCACCATGTCATATATGGTCCTCTTAATTCCCCAACTGACATTGGGCGTCACCCGGACAGCAAGAGGTGTTTGACAAATGTCTTGTGGGTTTTGTTGTTGTTGTTCTTGTCTTGCAGCCTTGCCATAAGGCAACAAAAGGAGCCCCTGATCTTCAGTGCTGGTCCCAAGCTGTGCAGAAGGCAGGGGGCTGGTCCCCGGGGGGCTGCGGGGGGGGCCGCAGGGCAGCGCCTGGGCCCTGGGCCCTTCGGCTGGGCTGGGGCTGGCTGCAGTCTGCTGCCTGCTAGCTGCACTCTGGCCCCCTCTAGTGCATTTCAGATGCCTTCTGTATTCATAAACTTGGAATAAATATTAGCCAGGTGTTACGTATATATGAGGTGTAATCATAGCTGCTGGTGGGAAGGTAATGACTATAAAATAAAGCCTCTCTGAGAGCCTTAACTCTTCCTTTTTTATTGATTTCAAAGGGATATGCGCTGGAATAAGGGAACTATTCTAAAAGCGTCAGTCGACTACATCCGTAAGCTGCAAAGAGAACAGCAACGCACAAAGGAGCTGGAGAACAGACAGAAGAAGTTGGAACACGCCAACAGGCACCTGCTGCTCAGAATACAGGTTTGCTGATAAATAAGTTGCAAATGCTCTTGATGTTGCAGTGTCTGACTGCAAATAATGGTAGCTGAAGCTTGTTTGTAGGAATGTGGGTTAGAAGGAACCTCCATTTTAATTAATAAAAGATTTATATGGTAATATTTTTTTTCTGGGTGCCAGATCTAAGGAATTGGGACGTCATATATCATCTGTTGATAGAGATGAAATTCATTTCAGCTGTTTGGGAGTATGTTCACTTTAGCTGTCCTGTTTGGGGAGTTTTTTTGACCTGTAGCTTTAGTGCTGCTTTTCTTCTGAAGCAGTTTTGGACGAATGGCAATAAACGAAATCTTTCTCTGTTGCTTGTGGATTTTCTAAATTGTGTGGGGACCAATCTAGGCCCTTTCTGTCAGAGAAGCTCTGCAGATTGCAGTCTTCTACAGCTGATCTCTCATTTCTTCTCTCAATCAGCCTCTCCCTGATGCTCTGCATGAATCTGTCATCTGCTTTCCAGTGGAGGGTGGACACTGCTCACAGGACAAAATGGGACGGGGGGACGGGACAGTGTTGGTGACAGACACTGCAGCACTGTATCTTGAGTTCCCCATTAGGTATCGCGGGGACTGACAGCTGTATTTAATGTTAAGGCTGCCCTGCCTTGTTTGAGAGCAGTTGCAAAGAAGCACAGCTAATGTGAGGGTTCCAAGAGTTTTTGTGGCAAGACAGCCAAGAGCTATGGATGTTGAGCTGCTTTTTTTTGTCTGAGGAGCTATGGTTGGTTATCTTCCTTGTTCCCTGAAGTCTGTAGGACTGTAAATCAGTTCTCCTCAATGCTTAAAAGCAGTAGGTGGCATGAATATGTTTTCGCCATGGCTTATTGCCTCATTAGATTCACCCAGGCTCCCAATAGCCTATATTACACAGAGATTTAGGGGCGAGAACTCCATTTCTCTAATTAATTCCTTTGCCTTCACCTCAAGCTGGATAGGAAACCTTAGCCTTGCAGCCTACGCAGCTTTTGTTGTCAACTCTCTTCTCCAGGTGGGCAAAGAGAGCTGGATATCCACCCCTCCCCATAAAGGGGTAATTAAAGAAGTATATCTAGAATTGGGTGTCAGACCACATAACACGGAGACAGTGATGTCCCAGGTATTCTCACGTTGCCGCTCACCTACGGTGCAAACAGCTGAACTCTGCATGCAGGTTGCAGTGTGCCGGGCCGGCTGCCCTCTCAGGAGACCCCCGAACCACAGCACGGCTGGTCCACAAAGTAGATAATCAAGCTAGAAATACCTGAGAGTCAAGTGTGGCAGTAAACAGCTTTAAAATGGAACAGACTAGGATGAGCTTCAGTGCAGTTTTTGTACTTTGTTGAGCAATCTGTTTGCTAGAGTGAGACGATAGAGAGGCGCAACCAGTCTGCAGAGCAACATCAAGCAGTGGTATTTCGAAGCTAAGTCAGATCACTTTTTAAGCATCTTTTATCTTCCTTTGCATTATCCATCTGCTCTGGCTACTTCTTCAATCAAATAAACATAAAAACCAGACCCTTGAATAATGGGCAATACATCTGTCAGCAAATAACCTCAAGTCTGTATTTTCCCTTTTGGTGTTGATTCTGATTAAGACGGAGTAAGGAACTCCTGATTTTTGCACGTTAGCTGATGGGAGATGTGCTCCCTTCTTCCACCTTCTCTGTTGATCCTGCAGTGTGCCATTAGAAGCTTGTTGTCTTAGCTTGAAAATAGAAAAAAGGCTATTAATCAACCTTAGTCACAGGAATATCCAGAAACAGTACAATCACAAGAGTGATTGTGATTGCCTAATGTAATGCATAAGTAGAAGCAAAACATCTCTTACTGCTGCATTTGAAAAAGGGCATTTAAGTGAATTCTTCTATTATCTGTCTTCAGTCAAGTGCATCTGTATGATTAAATGTGAAGGTGGGATTTAAACTTTTCATGAAGACTTGAAGAATCTTGGCTGTGTGAAGTCTAAAACCTTCGTATGACTTGCCTGTGATTTTTTTCAGTGCAGGAATAGTGTTGCTCAGTTTTGGCTGACCTCTTTACTTCCAGCTCTACCAGACTTGTAGAATGAGAAAAGTCCCTTCCAAGTGTGTCAGCAGGAAATGACAAGCATCGTATAGAAAAGCTATGCCTTCACGTACAACTTTTTTAAAAGTACTAAGTGTGCACTTCTGCTATTTCACTTTTTGTTCCCCCAAATTTTAAATGTTTTCCTCACCTGACCTGACGCCAAACTTACCTACAGTGGCACTGGTTTGAGATGGAGCCCGAGGGGGAACATGTCTGTTCTGCTGGGTGCTGGGTTTTGGCCCTGGTGCGGGTTCTGAGGAGGAGCGTGAAGGACCTGTGTGGGGTGGAGTTCACCCACCTCTTCAAGAGACTAATGTTCAGGTGACAAGAGGCAGGGCAGCAGTGTCCAAGGTGCAAGCACTTGTCGCTGTTGGAAAGGGAGGAAACGGTTTGTGTCCAACAGAAGGAAACTGTAAGTCACAGTACGCATGAGCATGACAGATTTTTTTTGCTTTCAGTTTTAATTTGTTCTTGTCCTCCTTTACAGGAACTTGAGATGCAAGCTCGGGCGCACGGACTGTCCCTTGTTCCGTCTACAGGCCTTTGCTCCCCTGATATGGTCAACAGGGTCATCAAACAAGAGCCGGTGCTGGACAACTGCAACCAAGACATCATGCCGCACCACACAGACCTGTCTTGCACTACCACCCTCGATCTCACTGACGGTACCATCACCTTCAGCGACAACCTCGGAAATGTGACTGAACCAACTGGCACTTACAGCGTTCCTGCAAAAATGGGATCCAAACTGGAAGATATCTTGATGGACGATACCCTCTCCCCTGTTGGAGTAACTGACCCGCTACTTTCTTCTGTCTCCCCTGGAGCATCGAAGACGAGTAGCAGGCGGAGCAGCGTGAGCATGGAGGACACCGATCATGCTTGTTAGCATATACTTGGCACACCTTTCATAAACTGCTTTGTTTCTTGATCAGTAGATGAAATAATTTACCTTTTGTAGAATTTTTTTTGATTTTTTTTTCCTTGTGCTTCATCAGTAGCCCAGTGTGTGTGCGTGTGTGTATATATTATATATATAGGAATTTTTTTAGAATTTTTGTGAAGAAACTTGTATATTCTATTTTAAAACTACCAATGCCTCCAAAATATTGTACAGCATATGTACAGTATCTGTGAACTGGATTCGCCAAGAACTTTGAACTGGTCAAATCTACTCAAAGCAATAGAATTACAAATGAAGAGTCTGTTTCTACTGGGGGGGAGGGGGGAATAACGGAATTGTAAATGCAACCTATTTACTTGGAAACAAAATGTAAAGTTAAAGAATGTAAAGAAACAACAGGAAAAAAAAAAAGTCCAATTTGTAATTGTATTAATTGAATAGTGCTGCCTTAAAGATACAGTGTCCCTCAAACCTCGGTCTTTGCAAGGCAAGTGTTTAGGGAAAACCACCCACCCTACTCCACTCAGAATACAAACAACGAAGAAAAAGTGTTAAGACATCCTGATTGTGTTGATTGTGGTATAAAATGCTGTTGCTGAAAATTGCAGGGAGATGCGAGTCTCTCTCTCAGAGTGCCCGTTTAATTTTACTCTGAGCTGCTTTGGGTTTTCCTTTTGATCATGGTTCGAGTTTTTCTCTTAGATTTTTCTTTTGTTTTGTAACACGCGTTGCTGGCTTGCCAACAGTAAACCAAGCAGGAGCACTGTAAGTTGGTATACACTCTTTGGACAAAAATAAATCGATACATTTTATCAGCTGGGCACATTATGTTGTACATATCTAATTGGCTTTATTTTTTTTAAATTGCATTGTACAGTATATTTTGATTTGCATGGATTCCTTAGTTATCATCAACTTTTTGTTTAAAATATATTTGTATTTCATTTGTAAGATTTTTGCCTCAATATTGCAACAATTTTTTGACATTTTAAAAACTCATTGGAAGTTTTCTGCGTTCTTTGTAAACACTTGAAAGGAAGCTTTTATGCAGGGTTCTGTGTTTTAAGAGAGATTTTGAGAATATTTTGTATATTACAGTCTCACTTTGAAAATGTTTTTAAACACATTTAAGGTAGAGGACAAATTTAGATTAGGTAACAAAACAACTCTGTAGAGAAACGGAACTTACATATTTATTTTTAGTGATACAAAAAAAGGTAGTAATATGCTTGGAAACATAACTATGTAGTTAATATACCTGTTATAGTAATTTGTGTTTTATTTCAGCACTGGGGCTGACTTAAGAAAAAAAAACAAAGGAAAAAAAAAAGAGTAAATTACTGTATCTGCAAATAACTGTTACTTGATAACAATGTTATTAATTTTTAACATGCAACGATGTTGTAAAAGTAGTTGGGTGCATTATCTACTCAAGTGTAGTCCTATGCAATAACGGTAGTTATACTTGTATTATATCAAGCCTAGGTGTTTTACAGAGGTGACCTGTGGTGTTACGGGCTAGACGGATTGAATGGATTTCTCAATAGCAGCCTACATCTGACTCGCAAGCGGCAGGCAGGCGGATCTCGTTCAGAATGAAGTGCCTTAAACTCTAGTTGTAGTCTTCCTCGACTAGCACTGACTGAAGTGTGGCGTAGGAGAGAGCTTTTGGGTGATGTTTTATAGGATGCTGAAGTGTAGCATGGTGCCTACGTATAGAAAACAAGAGCTTCCCGTTCTCCTTTGTGCTGCACTGGAAATTACATAGGGTAAGTGAAACGGTTAGTGACTTGAGTGCCAGTTTGGCAGGCTTTATAAGGAAACCTTGGTCGCTGCAGTTAGTGTTCAGAAATCAAATGTGAATTGGGTGGCGATGGGACAGCAGAGGACAACGTCAGAAGTTCCCGTAGCCTGCGGCGTGGCTCGCTGAGCTTTCACCCAAAACCCTTCCCCATGGAAGGGTTCTTGAAGCGTTCCCTGCCTGGCGCC